>JAULBM010322065.1:0-13477 GCA_032357055.1 Geukensia granosissima | reverse complement strand
AGTCTACATATTGATTTATTGCTTAACTTGTTTTCGTCCTGAATATGCATGAAATATTTGCCACTGGATGTTAAACATCAATCAATCAATCAGTAGAACTCTAGCCCCAATTAACAATTTTGTCTGTTGACCGCCTGTGCGTTACTTAATTCCTATTGACCGATCACGCCATGTGATCAGTTCTGATCAACAAAGGTATAATAAAACAGTTATAGACTGGATCCTCGGACAACAGCTGTTTTGTTTGACCCGAGGGTTGTACTGTTGTCCAAAGTCTGCTGTCCTCGAACTCAGCCAATAACTATATAATATATCACCAGTAAACAAGCTTCCGTTGTAAATTTCATCACTACAAGTGGACGTCAGAACATTAGCAAAATCAATTTGATGTAATGTATGTCCATTTCGTTGATTAACAACTCGTCAGCAGTGCTCGAAGTCAAAATGTTGGAAATCCGGTTAAAAATACAATGAAAATTAACAAGCACAAGAATCAGAACCAAAACAATCTAAATAGCCAAGAGTCCCTATTAAGCTAATGGTTACCTCTGCATCAGAAGGAAGAGCCTTAGAAATGTATGGTAATTTTGTTATCAATTTTTAACGGAAAAATTAAATGCATTCATGTAATGGGTCTTCTGAATCACATACCAGTAGTCATGAGTCAAGAAGTTGCGCTATTGAATGTGCTTTGTAAAAATTCTGATTTGAAACAGCAAAATTCATTTTTTTATCATCCCACGAACAAGGGCCTGAAGTCAGATATATGTGTAATCGGGAAAATCTAAATGGAGGACATATAGTTTTACCCTACTTTGTGAAATCGAAATGGAACAGTTACTTTCGTTAAACAGGTGGTTTATGTCATTACTTTTTTATTAACACACCCAGAACGTTTAATAGTCGTTCAAATTCCTATGATAGACAAATACACATATGATACACCCAAACGATGTCGACAGTTGCCTAGGCCTCCAGATTCCCATTTTAATGGACTGGATAATAAAGGTGATTTTAATTGGTCGCTACATTTATGTGTTCTATTTATAATTTCAGCATTTTAATCTTAACAAATGAAAATACCCGTTTTTATGCAGTCCGTCCCCATTTCTTGTTGTCAATTAAGAAAGCTAGCATTCTGCAAATGCCGTCTTCAAAGTAGTTTTATTAGAATCATAGTAATTAATAACAACCGAGGTTCCGGTAAAAAATCCGTTTGGGACCTTTCCTTGGGTTTAGACACTATTAAACACTAGCGTAAAAGATACAAGTGCCTGTGATATTTTTTAACGAAACACTGCATAGAATTCCGGTATTACGAAACGTGGTGACATAAAAGGAACACCTTTGGTAATGTCTTTGAGTGTTTTGAAATACTGCCTTCAAACTTTTTTTATTTAAGGACAAATATGTTATGACGATATAAATAAGTTATACTTGGATTTGAAAAATATTGTAAAAATTGCACAAAACAAACAAAAAAGAATATACAATGTAGATTAAACTGTCCAGTTCATTTGCTTCAGAGCTGAAGTAAGAGTTGTTTATGTTGAACTATTGCTTGGTTTTTGCAGTCGCAACCCTGAAAATTTAGATTTATACATTAGAAAGATACGTTTTTTAAAAACATATGCGAGAAATACATATAAACCTTGCAAACTATTCAACCCTACCGTCAGTACATATACGTGTATATCCTCGACAAAAAAGTTTACAAGTAACAATAACCATGAACATCCAGTTGTTATAAACAGTTTGACAAAAATACAAAGTTCGTGTTTGTTCAAGTTTGAAACTGTAGTTACTGAAAGATTTAAACGCGCTTGCGCATTCAGTCTATAAATTGTTATTGAATACAAGCTAATATTTAGAATAAATGTCAAAGTTAGTGGTGTTAATACTGTGACAATGAAACTGTTCACATTTGAAATAAAACATTTTCCGTCGATTCCATACCCAATAGACGTATGTTGGCTGACAATGAAGTTAACTATTATATTTCCAACTATGATTATACCGGAACAACCGTAAGTAGATGCTGCATACAAATACAGAAGATGTCTATACCGGCTACTATCTGTCGGAGACACTAGCTGTCTTTTTCCAAACACTTTATACATATGAATGGTACACACGGAAAAAGATAAAAATGTAGCCAACAGAAAGTAGTGAGTCAAAATTCCAATAAACTGGCATGCCGTTTGTGCAATATCATCTATTGTTATTAGCAGCAAGTAGAAAACTTGATAAAGAAGAAGCGAAAAAACTAGATGCATGATATTCTTTCCTGGGATCGTTCGTAACGGCGCTAGAAAGCAGTATGTAAACAAAGTAAAAAATAAACACAATGCCGATACCACAGTACATGTTACCATAATGAGGAAAAACGTAATATCAGCAGGACTTTTTATGTTCAACATACGGTCAAAAGTTTCCAAACATATTCCAACATTATTTTCATGGTCAATGTGATACTCATAAAATCGTAATTTTGAAGTGAACGAGATTATTTCAATTTGGAAATCATCTGTAGACAGTATATACTCCTTTTTACTAAATATCACGTGAGGACAGAGTAAAAGATTTGTTACAAGTGAACGTTTCGTATCTTCATGTTCAGTTAAATTGTCTTTTTCAATAGTATGAAATAAAGATTTGAAATCGTAATCAACATTCATATGAAGATTATCTGATGTAAAAATATGAGATGAAAAATTTATTAATTTTTGTTCGATAGCTATACTGAAAATATTGCTGTAAACGTCAACATCCGCAAAAAAGGAGTTCGATTTATTCGCATCAACTAAATAAGCACTGACTTTTGATGTTATATTAAATTTAGACAATAAGATGTCTTGTAAAATGTCAGCAACGTTGTTTTGGATACTAGAATTCTCAGGTGTAAACAAATATGGTAATTTGTACTTCAGTGGCATCGAATTCATAGATGACGATAAAAGTGGTTCACAAACTGCCCCAACAAGTTGTTTTCCTGGAAAGCAGCTCAATTTTCGGCACATTTTCTGAAATGGATGAAAAGAAGAAATCGTAATTCAATACCTACAAATTTTGTATAAAAATGTTAATGCGAACAATATAAGACATTATTCGTTCTCTGACAATAAATATCTATATCATTAAGTGCAGGCTTAAATCAATTTTTACGGGTTGAAAAGTGCATAGTTCGTGTAGTTATACGTATTCAGTAAGGCAGCCAACACAGCATTGGTAAGACCTACAAGAAGAGGAAGGACACATCTAGCTTTCAAATGGTATAAATTGGATATTTTTAATTCATTCGTTTCATATAACTTTTTAATTATTAACGATATTTCATACAAAGACATTGATTAGCATTGTATCGTCTCCTGCTTGCATGATGTTGGGGTTGCTTAATATCTTCGGCAGATTGGAAGCAGTAATGACTTAAGATACTTGTGTTTTTTTTTAGAAATTTAGTGTTTACTGAAATCATTAACCCTTGAAGTTACGGAGAGACTTCGAAATGTATCGCACAGAGAAAAATGTTTTTTTTTATATCAATTTGTTTGGAAGTGAGTAATTCTATTAATTTTGAATCGTTTCGGTGATATTTTAGTTATCGTAATCGCTTCGAGTTCGGTTCGATTCCCGCCCGGGTAAAATCAAAGACATTAAAATAGCCATTTGCTCCTTCTCCGCTTAGTACGCAGAGTAAGAATAGGTGAAAAATTAGTCGGCCCAGAGTAAAAAAAATGTGTATGAGAAAAGTGACATGTCTTCTTGCGGACTGCTGCTTTCGAGATATAGAACGTTAAAAAAGGCTATCGTATCGGTCTGGTACAAAGCAAGTTCATCACCTTTCCTCAAAATGCTCTGGTTCTGAATATGAATGAAATATTTGGCGCTGGACGTTAAGCACTATTCTATTATTATTGGATTTTGGTTCTGATGCTGTTAAACAGATGTTACAGCTTGAAATACGGATACGTATACAGTGTAGGAAACCACCATATTTAGGCAACATTGGTAATCTTGTATCTTAAACCAATGGATCAATGCTGCCCCAGCCTTTGATATTAAACTTCCAAATAGATAAAAGAATTCGAAGATACCAAAGGGGAAGACAGAAATTGTAAATCAGAAGACAGACAAGACCGCGGCCAACAAAAAAAGAAACGAAAGACAAACATAGTAAGCACAACACTACACTGAAAACTAACGATAAAGTAACACGAACCCTAAAAATAGGGTGAATTAAGGAGCTTTCGGAAGGGTTAGCATTCGCAAGACCAGTTAAATCTATTACTTATTGCTTTGGTGTTATTTGCGGTACCTTTTTCTTAACACTTAAAATTATTGAATTGAATTAGAAAGAATCGCTCTTAGTAGAAGTCCTTGCCGATTGATTTGACTGGATTTTATTAAATCTTCTACAATGTATGGATCTCGGATCTCCTTGGTTTTGGTTCTAATGCTGCAGAATTCCCACAGAAGATAAATTTTGTACTGCAATAACTTATAAAAATAGGAGATGTGGCATAATTGTCGATGAGACAGCCACCCACCAAATGACAGTAGAATTTAAACTTCTACAGGTCACATTATGGCCTTCAACAATGGCCCAGAGTCCATACCATAAAGAAGTAGATGTCTTATTTCATGCTCACAAAGAACAAGATGACCTTCTTAGGTGGAGTGCAAAGCAAGAGTCTGTTTTTTTTTATATCAGTGCAATTTATTCACAAATACTGTTTTTAATGTTTATCCTAGTTTTTTTGAAAAAGATGCTGTTATATCTTTTTTGGTTTTTTTTTAAATCAAACAGCGCTGCGACAAAAAACACCAACAAAAATGAACCATTTGTAACCTTTTAGTTTTCAAAGCAGTAATACAACCTCATTATTTATTTGTTAGTTTTTAAAATTTCATCGTTCAACATTTTTCTCAAAATTGAAATATTCTTTCTTATAACTATAAAAATAGGAGATGTGGCATGATACTATCACCCACCAAAGTCTTAATTCTATACCAGACCTCATAAATGCTAATATGTAAACTTCCTACTAAAACTTAAATTAATTTAAAAAGTAGTTGTTTGAGGTAAAAATAAATCTTGTTTCACTTTATTTAGTACGTTACTGAAAACGATTGAATGATTGCTTGTTGTTTAACGCCACGTCGGCAGTATTTTAGCTCAATTAGAAAGAAACTTCGATTACTGCGCATGCTTTACTAACAACCCATTAATTTAGGAATCAAACAGCTAAGTTTACATTAATAAACATTATACTAATAGTTGAAAGCTTGAAATTTTTGGTTGTTAACTTTCAACTTTTAATTATTTTTTCTTACCTGAACAGAGTCAAAAATTTCACCTCTGTCACAATAATCAGAATAAAACGTTCGGCTAAATATATTCCATGCTGGAAATAATATGGATGTTTCCACTTTATCTTCAGACCTTGTACAGCAGTTACACAATATATATTCTATGGGATAAACATATTGATTGTCGTTACAGTTGAACATGTTACACTCTGATATGATGGTCCTGTATAAACTGTCGATAATATCATGGGAAAATATATTTAAATAAAAGCTATCGCACGACTGAAATATCATACTTGATTTCCTGTCTACAATAATAATTTCAGAAGAACTGTTTTCGCAAACCCAGTTTATATCCATTACGTTTTCCGTTTTACAAACAGTAGAGTTAAATTCTTGCTTTCTGCAAATTTTAAGATCTAGGCTTTGCCTCTGTGTTAAATTACAATTTCCCTCTAAACCATACTTCTCTATAAAATTTATCATATTAGCATCTAACAGGTTGACTGGAATGGGTTCTGTACAGCTTATCTTAAGTTTCCATTTTCTGAATTCTCGTTGACATGGCAGTGGTTCATTGTAGTTTTCAACACTTTTAAATTTTGATAAAGGTGGGTCGAATACATTACTTAAAAATGAATTATCCTTATCAAATACATAGTAGTTTAGAGTGTTGTCTTTAGTAATTTGAACAGAATATGTCTGTCTGTTTTTAGAAACAATTGTTTTATTCGTGTTGCAAATAAAACAATAAATGTTTTTGTATGGATATGTAGCTTCAGTGATTTGACCTTTATCACATGCATTTTTAATATCTACATTATACTTTCTCCAAAGTCCAGTTATATTACACGCGCCTATGACGGTTAAATCTGATTTTAGAGGAGGGTTGCACATATAGCAGAAAATATTTTGATAAGGCGGGAAAGGGTTGTTGGTTGATTGACATGCGTATTCAATGTCTTTATCGTACATCCCCCACGTGCCTGTCACATTACATTTATTGATATATATTCTATCTGTACACGATAATTTTCGTTTTATGAAGTTTTCACTAGGTTTATACCGAATAGTACAATTGTTTTCGATAGCCTTTGCAGTAATTTCATTAAGGTCATCGAACGAATTAAATTTTAGATCGCAATCGAATATATCTAATTTCCAAGGAATAACTTTTTGAATTTTGTTACACTTAGCACAATATTGATTTGAAAATGTCAGATGGTATTCATATGACGTGACTGGCGGGTTTTCGATTTTATCATACACAGTCAGTGACTTTGTACACTGATATGTGACGTTTATGTTTGCACCTTTAGGACATGTTGTAATAACATCATAGTTTGCCTCTATATTTGATCTGTTTTTTTGTAAATATACAATCTCATTAACACAATTTCTAGGTGGAAATTTGAATTCTATATCTGGACAGCATTTGTCGTAAAGAAAACAATCTTCATCGTCGATACATGTTGGGCACATGTTGTGCTCCTCTGGCACCAGAGGAAGATAAAGGGCATTCTTACTTCCTTCAACAATTGCTGGTCCACAAAGCATGGAGTATTGATGCAGAATTTTCGTCACATTGAAATTCCTGAATTCGATGGCTGATGTGATAATAACAAGTAAAGAAATTATCTCCAATAAAATTACAAATCTCATTTTATATGTCTCTGTACCATCTGAAACAAAACAAAATATTAACGATGTTGTACCCTTATTTTTTGTGAAAATTTTGAATCAAATTTTTCCTTTCAGACAATATACATTTTCAGGGTAATTAAAAAAATATTTCTCCTTTGTCTATAAATTGTTTTTTTTAACATGATACTTGTTCATAGGCTCTTATATTGAATGAAAATAAATAAAATTAAAATGGACATACTTCCAAAAACGGTTCGTTTTTTAAGTAATTAAATAATTTGTAGTACGGATTAGAAAAAAGTGAAGAAAAGGATGAAAGATTAAAAAAATAAAAGACGGTTATTTTGCAGAATTATTTCTGTTCCCATCACATGCATTAAACAGATAAATTAAATATCAAACACTTACTTCTTAATTGATCTGTAGCCACGGATTCACGTAAATGTTTCTATTCAGGAAACAAGACAGTTTACTGTCATTGCAATATATTTGATTCAATAAAAAGCGTTTTTGTTTTTACATCCTCGCTTTTTATATACGCTAGGTAAAAACATACAACACTTTTTGTAGTCAAAATCGATACTTGTTGTTTTATGTTTAAAAACCTCCGTTCGTTAACTCAATTCATGTCAACGCTACTGTTGAATCTGCGAATTTAGTCAGGCAAGTAAAATAAATGATCCATTGGTCAAAGTATCTCCTTATCATAAAAGTTCTGTTTGCATTTTGATTTTTTTAATCGTGAATTGCATTGCAAATTTCTATAGACGGGATCAGTTGTCAAGCGAGTTGGAAATTATTAAAGATAATAACTGAATAATATTTATCAAGTTTTTTTGTTACTTGTACCCTAGAGGGTATTAATATAGCAATATAACAATATTATATGCATTTGTTATGTTATAATATAAACATTCATGTGTAAACAATACATTTTACCGTAATGAACTCAAAGTAATGAAACGATAATCTGATGGAAGTAAGCAGAACGAGTCCTCAATGGTTTTTCAATCAAGATTATTAGCAGCCGCAGCCAATAATGACCTCCTTATATAGGCTCTTTCGTGCTCGCTAGCATCATATATTATAACACGACAATCACCATATAAAACCGAGACTGCCTGTTTACCGACCAATGCAATACTACCCTTGGAGATGGTTTGATTATCTATAATTCAATAACAACCAACTAAAGATTACTTTTAGCCCTTCGAAAGTTCTTCTGATAGAAGGTAACCAGTAGCGAATTCCTGAAACGTAAAATGTTGGATGTAGGCTGGTAATACGTATTTCAGCAAATGTTGGATGTAGGCCGGTAATACGTATTTCAGCACCATGTGTCCAATACAAAGGTTTTCTAGACGGAGCCTATGAATTGTTGACACATGGTCGATCGGCAGAATACAAAAATCTTTGCCTAAAAAGCTTTTTATTTTATCCGTCTGAAGGTTATAATAGCTTCAATCCTTCACCTTAACCCTGAAATGACTTATGCTAGATTGGAAAATAAACTGCTCACCCTTCCAGACCACTTGTGCTCCCTCCCTGCTGTTGGTGACGTCTGCACTGTTCATAGCAATATGTTTGTATTAAGTTTATATGTAAATTAGGTACCATGTTCGTCTTGCTCGTGTTCTCGAGATAACCGTGTCTGTCGACTTGTTCCCTTTTTTATTGCTTAGTATTGGATCGCTTCGGAAGACGTGTGTCGGCTGCTTGCTTCATGTTTGGGGAATTTGATCTCTTCGGAAGACGTGTGTCGTCTGCTTGCTTCATGTAAGGGTAACTAAATTTTTTAGGTAGATTGGAAGCAGTTACGACTTGATATATCATTAAATATTTTTCGGAAATTAAAAGTGTTTACTTTAATTCTAAACTCCAGGAATCACGGAGATGCTTCGAAATATATCGCAGTAGAAAAGGCTTTGGTACTGGATTTGATGTTCTTTATCAATTTGTTTAGAAATTAGTACTTGAATACCTCGAGACAGTAAAATTAGTATTTTCTGCTTCTGTGCTAAGCAGAAGCATTTAGTAGTAAGAGCAAAGACTGCATGGTAAACGAAGAGTCAGGATAATGTGTATGGTAAATTAGCATGTCTTCCTGCGGACTGTTGCTTTCATAAGCTAGCATACTTTAAATCCAGCTGTTGGTCTAGAAGCAAGGTTCATTCATAATCAGTTATTAATATGCTCTTGTCCTGAATATCTATAAAATATTTGCCACAACACTCACTCAATCAATCAATGTTTATTTATCTCCTAATAGACAATATCGGTGAACTTGCTTACTTTACTTAATTTGACGCATCCTATGGACGATTACATAGAATAACATAACTTGCGACTTTGTATATACACGCATTACGTGCGTAAGGGAGACATGAAGACGTAGAGTTATCTCACCAGGTCTGTTATCAACTGTGATTTGATTTTGAACTGCCAGAAACTGCGAACACTTTTTTATGTCTGTACTTCTTGTTGTCTCTTTATTTTGTTTATTATTGTCTGCGTAATACGTACACACAACAAAAAAGTTTAATCTTTATGCATTTGATTTTTAAAGTATGTTTTTATACCGAATTAACACACCAATGTCCCAGAAAAGAGGGAGGGCAGAGTACTCTCAAACATGGTGACTCCACCAAACACTAATGTTTCTGTTCCTAGCCAAGAACCTTTAGTTGCTTTGTTTAACATTTGAATATCATCACTTTTTACAGCTTGCCTGAGGTTGTGGATATATGTCTCAAATTGAAGGCCTTAGGGTAATCTCTAGATGTTTATTTATATGTTTTGATTGGCTGCCTCATAAACAATCATAACAAATCTCCTTTTTCTTTATCATCAGCCATTGCTAGATACAATGTTTGTTAATAACGAGAAAACATGTTTTGAAAAGTTCCCGCTAAATTTCCATCCCGAAGCATGCAGAGGAGGGTGAAATATATAAGGAAACGGTTAGTCAGAATGATTAAATTAGTAAACAGAACAAATCCGATGACAAGACAAAGATAAAATACATCAGAAAAACACACAAAAATAACGAACTTATAAAACAATTTAGACTTAACCTACATAGCGGTGGTCCGGAAGATCAAAAAACCTCAAAAATACCATATGTATGAATACATTTTCGAATTAAGTGACTGTACGTCGATCTATTATGCTCATGTGATTGTAAAACCAGCACCATAAAACATAACTATCATTACACTTCTAAACCATGTATAGAGTAAACCCAACTTCCAACATGAGAATGCAAGCAGCAAGTTCGCAAGATCTTTACAGACATTTAAACATCTGTCTTTATTTATACAACCTAAATTCCTTTCCGGTCCTTGGAATCGTGATGCCTACTACAAAAACTTCTTGACTCTAGCCAAGGAACAAGCTTTAGGTATCTATGCTTGATTAGTTTTTGAGTCAGCAACTAAGAGCGGCAAACCTGAAACTATGACAATGATGTAGATATGATAGGAAATAAAACTGAACAAATTGTCCAATGTCTATAAGAATCTACAAACCAGTACACCTATTAGATATCGGATCATAATAAATGACATTGCATTACAAACCATGAAAATTATAGTAGCCTAATGGATTGTTCAAAGATCATCATAAGAAGATGATAATTAAATAAAGTATGCTGTAAGCAAATATTTCTTTCAATAAATGAATTGCCTGCATACATTGACAAGATGAATTATGTCTATAACTTATATTTCACTCAGGTATGACATCGATGTTTTTAAAGATCTTGAACCTCATCCACAATCACTGGAAGCGATTGGACGCCCCTCAAACAAAGTAAGACGTACATATTGGTATGATTGGGGTGAGGATAACAGCAAACAGATATCTGATGTGATGACTTCAACTGAAGAGCAATACTTTAAAGATAAAAAGTTTGTTTCAGTGATATGATACTTTATATCAACACTTCCATTTCCTAAGCCTTGACAAACTTTTGAACCTAGCTATATAAGTAACATTAAGGCCTTCGTCTTTACTTTATTTTTTCATCCTGTTACTTTTTGACTGTTTCGGATATCAATTAAACCTCTCGTCGACTGAAATTGTTTTCCAATTGGAGATGACAGCAGCTGAAGTGGAACATAGGAAACAACATATCTTTCACAAGAATTTTGTGTTCATTTAAACCGTCATTGGCCATATTACTTTCTATGTACAAAAACATTTCTATGACATACGGATACACAAACAGACTGAGCAGACATAAAAATGTCTCCATCAATGCAAATATTTTCGTTTTGTAAACTTTAATACATTATTTACCGCTTACAACATGTAAACTTTCAGCTGGATTTAATTTTAATGTTTTATAGCGGGAACTTAGGTCAATTTTAGTTACTGTTTTTTTTTGTTGCATTAATGGGCCTACTGTCTAAACAAATACTGTAAACCAACATTCTTTCGCGTGCAATAAACTTTCGCGACATTCGCTGTAGACTAACAGATCGCGAAAATTTATATCCGCTAATAAGTCGACTGTATTCCAAAGAAATATAATACCAAGCTTATGACAGACGATGGTCATTTTTAAAAATGTTCACGATAAGTGACCAATTAGGCTTGATTGCATTAAACGATTTAATTTGATTGTTTATACAATCTTATTTAAAATTAACTTTATAACAAATTGATAAGACAGGTTAAAACTATCGTGATTTTCAAGATGTGGTCATGTCAACAGTGTCGGATGATGGTATTGACAATTCCTTGAATGCACATTTTTATTTTATAACGAATATCAAAATTGTTTGTTTTTTTGGGGGGGATTTTAAGAAAATACCAATAGACAGTTTCTGTTGAAAGGCTACATCTATGTACAAGTGGTCAATTTATAACAAACGAATAATTTATTTTCAGAAATGAAACTGATAAAAAACTAGTTGATAAACGCAGTAAAACGTAAGATAGAGTCCACCGGACCGCGAAAATATCCTTCAACTGATTTTATAATCGCGAAAAAAAAAATCTCTGCGAAACAGTGCTTTGTCATCAAAAAGCGAAATTAATAGGCGCAAAAAAAGATGGTTTACTGGCGGTTACTGAAGTCATCACTTTCGGTGTATTTTATTAGGGTTTAGCCGAGACCTACCCCTGGCAGAATCCCATGAAGCATCTTACGTAGAGCTTTTGAAAACATTGACTCAAATCGTGCGGACACTAAAGACCAAACGGAAGGTTGTAGCTACTCATCAAAAACTTGCTTCAATTAAAAGCAATTTGAATATCTCTACAGAAGGTAATACTTTGTCACAAGTTAATACTGAAAAGGTTCTTGGTGTATATTTAGATAATACTTTGACCTGGTCATATCACCTAGTCATATCACATCAAAAGTTAACTCATTATTGGCTCTCTTAAAGCGAATCAAAAAATATCTAGATCATAAAACTAGAATTACATTCTATAATGCTTATATTCTCCCACACTTTGATTTCTGTTGCAATATTTGGGGAAACTGCAAAAATACATTGAAGGACAGTCTTTTGAAACTACAAAAACGGGCAGCAAGGATTATACTTAACGAGACATCCTTACGAAAGTCATCTTTTGAGCTGTTTTCTGAATCAGGAATTACTGATATAGACAAAAGAATTTCTTATCACAAATTTCTACCTGTATATAAAGCTCTTCATAATTTAACCCAGTCATATATTAATAATCTTTTATGCCCAGTCAATAACAGTGAGCTTTACAATACTAGATCCCATTCAAATTAAGAAAAATCTGGAAATCCCGAAGCCGAATACAGAAAAATTTATATCCAGTTTCTCATTCAGTGGAGCAAAACTTTGGAATTCCTGATCTTGTCGAGTATAGTTCAGAATTCAAAATACTATTTAGACATCAATATTTTTAAACAAATATATATGCTTTTAGTTTGCGTGTTCAAATGCATTTATTTGAAAATGTACTTCAAATATGTGTACAAATATGCGCTTATATAATTATGTTCCATGTTGCCAAATTGTTTTATTTATGTATATCGTTGTTAACCTGTTTTATAAGGGCCTTGTGGAAGATTGGTACAGGCTTCTCTCTTTAGGTAAAGATATAATAATTATAATAATAATAATAATAACTATTATTGTTATTAACCTTTCTCTAGGAATATATCCTTCGATAAAGCACAAAATGTTTTTCGACCATTTACCATTCCCAACTTTCCGAGTCATTTCCAAAATTCTTTTAGATTTTGAGTTTCTAAATTTTGTGATTCTATTCGTTTACGACTTACTTAAACGTGATCTCGCATTTATTTCTAGATTTCGATATTTTTTAAAACTTTTCTGCTCCGTAAATTTTCGTCTACAGTTCTGCGTGATTCCAATATAAGGTTTGCAATCATTTATGAGTAATTCTACATATATATAGCTTCTTTATTCTACATATATATAGCTTCTTTATGAGTGATTCTACATATATATAGCTTCTTTATGAGTGATTCTACATATATATAGCTTCTTTATGAGTGATTCTACATATATAT
>JAULBM010322054.1:0-13478 GCA_032357055.1 Geukensia granosissima | reverse complement strand
TGTTTTCGTCCTGAATATGCATGAAATATTTGCCACTGGATGTTAAACAACAATCAATCGATCAATCACTCATCTTTAAGAAATACTGTTAAGAGTCATTATTATATTGGGAAATAAAAATTATTTACTTTTTGAGGTAAAAGAGAAGTACTATGATGTCGTGATGACGTCGATTACTGTGCCCATCAAAAAACAAGCTGAAAATGGTGGATTTCAAGTGATATCCTTACATATTTTATATCAGAAAATATCAAGTAAATTAAAAAAATGTAATTGCTCTCTGTATAAATGGTTGTTTGTAGTTCCTACTTTTGGCTAAAATGGACTTTTATACGCTACTCCTTTGACTCCTTTTACTCCTACATTATCGCATGGCAGTATTAGGTCAAGTGAACTGTGTTTAATGCTGTCAGCTGCCAATGACTAGTATAAACACCTTGTAGTAATGAAGTAATGAAATGTGCATATTTCATAATTCATACTTATCATCAGGTTAAATGGAATATAAGTATAATATGATTTCAATCATTTTTTGAATGAAAAATTCTGAGAGGAACACTGTTTTCTCCTTATAATTAGGAATTATTTGAAAAACAATTAAAATCTGATGGATAATAAAAATCTAATGAAAAAAATTCATTAAAACCCGACAAAAGAAGTTTCCCACACTTCAAAGAGTGACATTTTTTACCCTTCAACCCCTTTTTCTTAAAAAATAAACAAGATATAAAAATGCTTAGTGTAACTCTTTCTGCATATTTTACAAGGAATCAAATCAAGAAAAGCTCCATCAAAATCGAATGACAAATAAAAGGTTGCGAACTGGAGATGGCCAATTCTCGCCACCTTGTAACGCAGAAAGAGATAGAACATGGCGGGAGGAGTCCATTTCATAGTTCTTTTGGCAAGAAAAACAATTACACAGCCCTATCAGATTTGGGTGTATATTAAAAAAAAAGAAAAATATTGAAAACCCTTCCTGCGACGGATAAAAAGCATGGAAGCTGAAACTCTTAAAATCAACCCTACACAATATCTCATATTAGGTATCAATGTGTCAAAATATCAAAAACATCGATTCACCACTCGGAAAGATAAGCTGTACAAACCTTTGTGTCTACAGACAGAAAACGCATACGACGACGTCAACAACATAACAGTAAATAACGAATAATGATTCATAGATTTGCAGAAAATTTTGATTATCAAATTGCCATACATGAAATAAGTTATGTCCACCTGAAAAACTACATCAGCCCCCGGTTACATCCTCGATAAATATAATTCTGGAAATAGATGCCATTAATCTACATATAGATCGATTATAGCCACTTGTTTGTAACTATATCTATACAAAGTTCACTATACAACAAAATGTCAGGAAGATTAATATGGATATAAATGCCGCAATGTATGTTTGATAGAATGTACTACAGAGATTATAGTACTGACACTGTAATTATAGATAAATAATACTGGAACTGCGATTCACCTTTCATAAAGCCAAGTGAAATATTACGCGGGCAATCTTTTATACAACTTTGTTCTTATTTTCAATCAACTTCACAATTAGGGAATCAACCACTATGAATAATATCAGTCGTTGAGGCTGAATAATATCATATTTCAGTAATCTATAACTGTTTAAACTGGCCTTTTAGCTTGTATATTTAAAGCAAAGACCATTTGAAATGACAACTGTCTAAAGAATGAATGATTATTTCTCACGCCACGTCTTACTCCAGAAGGTACATATATAAGCAAACAGTGTCCTTTCTGTTATAAATCTTTAAGAAAGACCAGGATGACAGTATTTCGCCATCAGCAATGTGTTTTATTTTGTCCGCGGACTTTTTCAAAGAGAACTATTGCATTCCAGACACTTTTTCACGATGGATCCTTTTTAATCTTACACTTACTGCATTGTTTACCTAAACTTCTTGTTACAATTATTCGTTTCGCTGCACTAAATATAAGGAGAATGTTATTATTGAAACAGACACCTACACGTGTGGTAGCTATAAGTCTGCTATCTCAAATGTTTATTAAACAGCTGTAGGATAGACAAAGTATTTAGTACTGTAAACAAGTAATCAGGGATGAATGTATATACCCATACAATAATATACGGCAGCAATTTTAGAATTTAAAAAAATGGCTTTTAAATGATGTGCAATGATGCAAAAGGCCGTGTTAATAGTAACACGAGGTGTAGTCGATAAAGATATCGAAGATTTGGTATGATTGTCATGGGGATAGCCATAAAAAAGTATACAATATATAAGATCCAAAAGATGAGGCAAGCTATAAAATGTCCCAAAATTATATGTGCTGACATTCAAATTTTACAATAACTTACGACATCGGTTGGACTAAGGCTCCTGGCTTGGGAGACAAACATGAACTATGTGTCTGGTTGAACATGTTTATGGAGCAATGATGTGGCAAATCAATAAAAACTAAGAAAACAAACTATCTTAGATTTAAATCTACACAGAGTTCAAATTTTCAATACTAGAGAGAACATGATATACCAGCTTTAAAAAATTTCGACAGCTAGTTTGAAATTCAAACACAATTAATAACATACCTTGTTCTCTGAAACAAAGACATCAATCAAAACACATTCAGATAGATTGCTTCCTTAGTTAGGTAAATAATCTATTGCATTAAGAATTTATTTTAATTATAAAATCACACCCGAGAGCGGCCGGGGTATAGAAATAAGCCGTTCGGTTTCTCCGCCTGAAGGTAGAACCCCTGCTTAAGGGGCGTCCGTTAGTTCGAGCGGGAAGTATAAATACCCGAACTCCCCTTCTGAAAGGTTGTGCCGGGGAAAGAATAGGCACTAGATATCTGCGTCCTCGAGGCATTAGTCCTCTAAAAGGGGCGTCCCTGATTGTGGGGGATGTAAAAATTCACAACCCGACCAGAGGCAGACGTTAAAGACACCCCGTGTTTAGGAAATGCCACGTCCTTAGCACGCTAAAGACCTTTGTAACAGCTCTTTTTGAGTGGTCCGTAGGCGGCCAGTTACAAGGCTAAATTTTCAGCCCCTATCCAAACCGCAATTTTTCCAGTGGCAGTCTAAAAGTACCTCCCTTACCGGTCCCTTTGTTACAGTCTACATATTGATTTATTGTTTTAACTTGTTTTCGTCCTGAATTTGCATGAAATATTTGCCACTGGACGTTAAGCAACAATTAATCAACCAATCAATCAATTATAAAATCTGCAATTTTTGTAAAACTCTCATGCCCCGGGAGAATAATTTATATTAACTTTTTTCGGATTTTTTTTCACGTCAGCGTCAACCAATGAAACTGCGATAGACTAAACAAAATCGGGATTTCATTATCACACGATCTCAACATTCGATTATCTATCTCTTTTTTTATTTTCAGTTTTGAACAGTATCCGCCTTGACACAGGCATCCAAACAAAAGACTAAGAATAAAAATAATGGAAGTTACTCTAAACCAAAACCAAGGGATTCACTTTAATTTTGAATTGTGAAATTATAGTAAAAATACGTTCAGCTAGATTATATACAGAAACACAAATCTGCATACATTTTTTATCTTTATAATTAAGTTAAAATTATGCGTTTCAATTTTAGAAATCTTGAATGTTGTAAATGAGCAATCTAAAGTTTTTTAACTGGAAAATTCTCATGTATTTTAGGAAGATAATGGAAGGCGTGAAGTATGATTTAATTCTCGATTCTAATTGGATAAATGTTTTACCATAAGTTTTATATTTCACGGTATCGCTGATTTGTGCGTGAGAATGTAGATATTAGAGAGACCAACTTTGCATAATAGGGGTACTAGTCTGAATTTAGATGGTAAAATGTGGTATTCTACTGAAAAATATAATATTTCACATCTAACACGCAAGTTTGAAATGTAAACACAGATTATTTTGCATATTAAGTTCAAACACATACGTTGCTCAAAAGTGACCTTTAATAAATATCGGATTCAAACATCTTAACTATAGAAAATTATTGAAACTTCACAAAAATCTTTAACATGTTGGTTAATTGACTGGTAAATGTGGAATTATTTTACAACTATTGAAATAAACACTTTCTACAGTTGGATGATTTTGCCAAGAGTAATGTTGTTATGGGTTCACATGATTATTTTTTTAAACTTTACAGGAAAAACATTAAACCATTGGTTAAATTGGGCTGTAACAGGATATTTTCTCGTACTATTCCGATCGCGCCATAAAAGATGATTAGTGTCTATTGAATCTAATCGACTGCACTCTTCATTCTTTCACGGATAGGCTTATATGAACATCGCTTAATGTAATGTGAGGTTCAATGAGCCCCAAAACACGCCATTTTTCAATTACAAAAGACCTTTCCTTATAAAACGAGAGAAACTTTCAAAGTTTATTGACTTTCCGTTTCGAATTGGTATTTGCATGTATTTTTGTCAAATAAATTTGTGTCTAGTCTGCTGAAAATTTGGAGGCTGGAGAAATATAGGAAATTACACAATCTGTGCCATCAGTTCATAGACTGGAAGTGGGTTTTAAAGTCAGTTCCCATGGTATAATGTAATAACTGTTCAAGTACTTCAATTTAATTTTAAACATGCACAGGTTTTTTTTTTCCAGAAATATTCACTTTATTTTAGAAAATACTAAGGATATCCTATCTAATATCAAGGCGATAAAGGTTAAGGAACACGATGTGGAATGTAAGTTTATTTCTTAGAATTTTTTAACCGATCATAAAAATTGTCAGTATGGTGTCACTCATAAATATATGTTCTGTTTATTATTGATTGACGATATGATGTCTACCGTTTTTACCTTGATAATGACACTTGATATATAAATGACATTTATTGGTTCTAAATCATCATTAGACTCTGGGAAAACAAACTTCTATGTATAAGATTACTTCCAGATAATCTTGAAGAAAGTCAAACTCATAAAAATATTCGATACAAGTATTTAGTGTACAATTCTAATTGCTTTTGGAAATAAAACGATTGAGCGCTAGCACACGTTTAACCCCGCTTCATACTTAATATGCCTGCCTAGACCAAGAGACTGAAAATCAGTATATGTAGTTGCTTTATGTTTACTTGTTTTACAATGTGTATCAATTTGCAATTATTGATACATTTATATATCATCACATTGTGTTTTGTGGACTGTTACAGCGTGCCTTTTGATGTGCATATTTCTTTATTACTGAAGGCCAATCTGTTAATGTCTGTAAATTATAGTTTTCGGATATGGCTGTCTCATGGAATTATACCACATCTTTTTCTAAATCAAGATAGAACATATATCAATATAAAACACCATTAGACAGACATCCCATTAATTCGATACCCACAGCACCAATTACCGACAAGTGAGAGAACAACCATTTCATTTGACGGAGCATAGAAGTTTCTTTAGGACCTGTCTTTTATCTAATCATTTTCGATCGTGGCCTTTTGTCGAGCACTTAGATAATTTAACACAGTGATTTTTGATACTGGTGCTATTGCAAGGCTCTCTATTTTTTCTTTATAAAACATAATCTGAGCCCACCTTTCTTGTTTTCCTGTTCCCCCCTAAAAATGCCAAATTATAAAGTCATGTTATCAAACAATTCAAATCTTTTATTAGAAATCCTTTGTAGCGTGCTGGAAATAATTGCATCTTGGAACTCAAGTCAGGATCGTCCTAATTCTCAAAAAGAGTTTCTAGCAGTAATAAAATGGTTTTTAAAGAAGACTTCCGAATTGTCGATGGCAGTGTTGATCAAAGAGGTCCTTCGATTGGCCAGCAATATGTACAGCTTATGACACAATTCATTTTTGATACGTTTTCAATTGACAGAAGCTGTGAAACACAACAGAGTGCACACAGATTTCCAAGGGGCAGGCATGAGCAAACAAACAAAACAAAAGAAAAAGAAAGGAAAAAACAACATCACAGTCAAATGACGTTAGGCAACACGGCAAAACGAAGACAGCATCATACAACACACTACATAACTTCTTCGAGTAATGCCATTCATTTTGAAAGTTTTATTTCACTATCATGAATTAGTTGACCGTAAAAAATATAAGATTAATATTTACATACTACAGTTGATATCCTCACATTGTCCGTCGTCCTACACCAGTGGTGGTTGCAATCCTTTAGGATTAACTTCCGGCTAGACCAACCGTCAGAGCGATCGTGCTTTTTCTGAGTTAATGATTTCCGCCTGTCTATTTTGGTATCTTCGAATTCTATTAACTGTTTAAGAAATGACGCGAGTATCATTTTTCGTCATTTAGTTCCTATGCCACTGGTGGCCGGAACCCATTGTGATTCACTCCAGGCATAGACGAGCGGTCAGAACGGCATTGTCTGTCGTCTGAATGAATGATTTCCGTCTGTCTCTTTTGGTATCTTCGAATTCTATTAACTGTTTTAGAAATGACGCGAGATTCATTATCTAACTAAATCGCTTGTGAGATGTTCTGATTTTTTCTATATATGGAATTTGACTGACATCACAGACAGAAAGCCGTAGGACAGTCTACAACCATGACAGTGAAGTGATTAAGATTATATTATGATAACTTTATATTTGAAACAAACGGAAAAGGACGCCATTAAGTGACAGTTCATTTTGTTTGAAGATTTGTATTTCCCGTAATGAAAGGTGATTTGATCACTAATTATTTTTTTTGTTTCAGAGTTAACGGCTCTTTTGACTAATGCCATAAGCTGTCTGGTGCGATCACGCGAAATTTCTTCATCTTAATTCCTTTGTTTTTATTGTAAATATGAGTAAGCGGTTATGTGCTTTATTTGCATTTACGCGATGATACGCAAGTAGCCTGCGCTTTGATTGTTACTCTTCATATTAAATATGACTGTAATATTGAATGTTGCTGCTATTAATTGATGGCTGCTTCAGATAGTTTGGTTTGCTTTACATGTTATACTAAAATGACCCATCTATTTCTCTCATTTGGTTTCGCCACTGCATTATAAAATTTTTGCTCTGTGATGTGACAGTCGCTTTTTAGGGAAATTTTAATCACGAGGAACAATTCTAAAACATGTGTTATGTGTCAGATTTTCCAAGAAAATCTGACCACACAAAGTAGAAATGCCTGATACAGCATTGGCGGCATCAAATGGGAGTCTTTTGTGAATGCCATTTATTTTAAATATACAAACCAAAGTCTTGATATTCCAGAGTAGAATGGTATTGTTTCTTATTTCAACTATTTATATTGCTTTTATCAAGTTAGCAAATTCCCACAAATTCTAAAGATCAACTTTCCTTCCAAATTCCATTTACACAACCACCAATTTTAATATGGACCACTTAATCTTTACACATTAAGTGTTTCCTGAAGGCTAATAACCCGTCTGTTTTTAAATCAAAGATTAATACTAAAAAGAAAGTAACTGTGTATTTTTAAAAATACATTTTTTTAAATAAAATTTCTTAATATCTCTTAAAACCAACAGTATAATACTTTTTGAAGCATTATAATATATATAGTTGATACCACATTTTGGAACACAATAAAGATCATTATAATATACAAAACCCCAACGGACTGCATCAAATACCACCAATCATCATGGCTGAAATATAGCCGACATGGCTTTAAACACTTATCAACCAATCAATCACCATTTGCACAAAGACACTTCATCTCATTGTGTTCACAGCTGTCATGCCAACAACTGTTCAAAATTCAGGATACCATGGTAAATCTAGTTCACTGAAAACCTTTATTTCGTATTAAGCTAAATAACCTTCATGATCTTACTTTTAAATACCGAACTCAATATCGGACACGCTACGAAATCAAAAATATTGATTTGCTTTATTTAGATGTTTTCAAGCGATGTACATATAATTCTTTTTTACTCATAAAGACAAGAAACCAATAATAATTTATATCTATTCATTTGCCACCTAGTGGTAAGCATGAAAGTCCTGTCAAAATTGAACTGTCAAACGGAAGACGTAAACAAATGCGATAATATCAAACTGTCAAACACATCAGATGCCTATGTTCTGGAAACGACTTCATAACTTTACTCTGTAGTCTGAAAGAATTATTTTAACACTGACGCAAATCTGATGTCAGTCTGTAGACCGTAACATAAAAGTCCGCACAATACAACACACACAACTTACCCTTCTTAAAATAAAACACGACATTTGATTAATAGCCATTAAGATACTGTAGTCCAAGAGCTGTCATGTGTGCTTTGATGTATTGCGGTTGCCCGTTTTACTTTTAAGCCATAAATGGTGCATTGCAAATTACATTTGAAGTTCTTTATATTTCAGCTTTGTGGGGATTTTCACAGCTTATCTACGGTGTGAATCTTTGTCCAAAGGTGAAAGCCAGAAAAATGACGTAGATTTTAAATTTAATAACATAAAAGGTACATTTTTTCGTGTATTTCTTTAAACACATACATAGTAAAAGATTTGAAGATTTCAAATTTTGAGATATGCTTAGCTAGAAATTGTTGTAAATCATTATATAAGATTTGCAATATATAAATAGATTGAAGTTTTATCCAAAACTGCTTTAAATAAAAATAATTCGGTAAACCTCATCGTAGGAAGAAATTTTTATCCTATTTCACAAATTTTACATGTTTAATCAAACATTTTGATACGAATGACCTTGACAATGAAAACAAAACGATCCATTAGTTAAAGCAGATGCAACAGCATAAAAATCTCTTGGCGTTGAGGTTCTTCTTGTTGGAATTTTTCAAGAAAACGAGAAAACAAGCAAAATTGAGTGAAAGCAGTGTCAACATGCATATTTTATATGTTATAATTTCATGATATGTTAGCAGAGGCTCCCAGGATTCTGTCTTCGCTCACCTGTCATATAGTTTCCAAAATAAAGTTAAAATTAAAACCATTTGAATAAACTATGGTTTGAATAGCACAAGCAAGTTCGGCTGAGACAGCCATCTTGGTTGGCGTATCTACGGACCATTTCACTAAGGATTGGTTCCAATGGAGTTAAGTTTCAGATGAGAAAATATTTTTTATGAATTTCCCATAGGGTCCTACGTCACTTTAAGTTGGACTAAGGCAGCCGTCATGGTTGGCGAATGTGGTCAACGGACATAATTCTGGAAGAAGTTTTCCTGGGGACATTTCAACAAAGTAAAGTGCCAAAGGAGGAAATAGATCCAGTCAAAAAGATTTTTTTCCATAAATTTCTCATATGGGCCTATGTAAAACTAAGTTAGGCTGGGGAGGCCATCTAGGATGGCGGGTGAGGTCATCAGACAAAATTGTGAAATAGACACAACTAAGAAACAATCCACCAAAGTTTGGTTCCAAATGAGCAAGTAGTTTCCAGACTTGTAAATGTGTTCATGAATTTCCCATTATCCGACATAATTATGAAAGGGACCAACCTTAGAACCATTCCGCCTACGTATGGTTTAAGGAGAGCAAGCAGTTCAAGATAAAAAAAATGTAAATTTCCAATAGGGTCCTATATAAAACTATGTTTGGCTTGGGCGGCCATCTTGGTTGGAGGCTGAGGTCATCAGACAAAATTCTAAAATAGACCCATCTAGGAATCATTCCACAAATGTTTGGTTCCAACTGAGCAAGTAGTTACCAAACTTGTAATTTTTTAAAGAATTTAACATAGGGTCCTACTAAAACTATGTTCGGCTGTGGAGGCCATTTTTGTTGGCGGATGGGGTAATTTGACATAATTATGAAGGGGACCAACATAAGGACCATTCCACCTTAATAAGGTTCTTATTGTGCAAGTAGTTCAAGATAAACAATATTTCTGCAATAGTTCGGCTGAGTTGGCCATCTTGATTGGAGATTAGAAATGCCGGACACAATTTTGGAGGATACCACCTAATAATCATTTCAGCAAAGTTTGGTGAAGATAAGCACAGTAGTTTCAGAGGAGAAGATTTTCGAATATTCATTTCCCTTTTTTCTGTTTTTAGCCTGGGAGCAATTTTGTTTGGAGGTCGGGGTCATTGGATACAGTTTTAGTATAGGATCACCTGAGGACCATTCCAATCAAGTTTGGCTAAGATAGGCTCAATAATTTCAGAGGAGAAGATTTTTAAAATTTCATCCCCCCTTTTTTATATTTTCAGCCTTGTGGCCATTTTGTATTAAGGTCGGGGTCGTTGGACACATTTCTTGAAAGAAGACTACCTAAGGACTGTTGCTGACAAGTATGATTCAAAATGGCCCGGTGATTTCAGAGCATAAGTGCTTTAAAGATGAAGTATTCGCCAATTGTTGCAAATATCTAATAACTTGTTAAAATTGGTCCACGAAGTAAAATATATAAGGGAAACTGGTCCTTATCTTTTATTTATTGATGGGAGCTTATTAATTAACGATCATACCACATCTCCTTTCTTCTATATATTATGGATTTGCTACCATATAAAACTCAAACAATGTGAAACGTACATTATGATTACATTTAAATAAAAAAATAATTGGCAAAAATGGTCTAAATATTCATAAAACTTGTAGAAAAGCGTTAAACCTAAAGAGGGCACTGCTTTTTCTGCAGAAGGATTTGTATGAAGTCTTCTTCATAGGAATCGCCTAGAAAGGGCGCGAAGTTGGTTCCCATTGGGATACCTATTGTCTTTTGCAACGCACGCCTCCAAAATTAACCAAATGTTTTCAATTTAGAAATCAAGATTCTGCATTTCTCATTATCAGGGTAATTTTGAAAGAAAAAGAGTGGTTAAGGTGCTTAGTTACATTAAGGTGATGTATGTCTTTATCGTTCGGCGTTCATAAAATATTTCTCTATTTTTTTCTTTATATTTATGTTTTGATGACATATTTCAATAAATATTGTCTTTCTCAAGGCAATTTTGATAAGAATTCTAATTAAGCGTATTTGAATGATCTAAAATTCCCAACCGGTAGTTGAAAATCAAAGGTGACGATTCTGTTTTTTTCCTGATAACATCTGTTAATTAATTAAGATAAAAAAAAATGGAATAAGATATGTGAATTTTTATTTTTAACAAATAAAGGAAAACACGCCGCTTATAGCTCTGTCTTAAGTAATAGCATGATGTAGGTTACTGTTTTTTTGTACATTTTTCAACAATAATGTCACGATAATAATATATCTGATTGCAAATCGTCTAGAACTACAAACTTTGATACATTATGCTTTCTACTTTGCAATTTTACATCATTTTGATGCATTTGTATGCGACAGTGATTATATTTTTCAATAAATATTGACATATTCTTAAGTGCATTCTTGCTCATGATGTCATTTTCTAATATGAAGTAAACTCCCACAACTATTACTTTTTCTTAATGAATTTCCGTTCAGGTAAAAGTCATTTTCACATTTGTGGCTGAGTATTTAAACTTACCTGTACAAATCAATGTTGCCGATAGCCAATACGACTTGAGTTCGCGCCTGACTTTGTACCTTACAAAATTGGTGCGTTCGAGTCACCACGCATGTGATAAGGTTTATCAAATCAATGTTGCCAATCACCAATACGACGTGAGTTCGCGCCTGACTTTGTACCATACCAAATAGGTGCGTTCGACTCACCACGCACGTGATAAGGTTAATCAGTTACCTTCCCAAGGTCGATGGTTCTTTCCGGAATTCCAGCTTCTTCCACCAGTAAAACTGACCGCACGATATGACTGTGATGTTGTTGAAAGTGGCGTTAAGCCCAATCAAACAAAACACATGGGTTCCAATGGTCAAATAATCGTACCGTATTTATCAGGATAGTAAGATTTTTTTTCTTTGTTACATTTTAAAGAAGAAACTCTGCATACATTCAACTGAAAATTTTTATGAAACTGGGAAGCTAGATTCCAAATTTTGGAAATGTTTCAGATGTATGTCAATTTTACATGTCAACAGAAAACAAAATCACATCAGAGACGTCGTAGCTTTGGGGGAAAAATTCAAGAAGAGTGTAAACGAGTGAATACACAAAACGACCTTTTGAATTTTATATATGTTTCTAAAACTCAAAAAGCATGGTTTCAAATCTTGTTCAAAGGTTCCTCAGTTAAAGTCCATGCTTGAATATTTTTGATAAATTGTTTACTTGGTAATGTTGGGATGAAAACCAGTTGTTTTCAAATGTTTTTAAACTGAAATTTGAAAAAAAGAGATTTTCACAAGAATGTGTTAAATTTTTTTGCGTTTATTCGTCGTAAAAGTTTCAAATGATTCATATCATTTATAACAAGATCTACTTCGGTTAAACGTATAGCAAGACGACGTTTGGTTTCATTCATTGAAAGATGCGCATGAAGACAATGTTCTCGACGTAAAAGCTTCACAATGTGACGTTATCTTTTACAACAACCCAATAGTTTTTTTTTGCCTGTAGACCTGTATAGGAATACTTTATCAGTATAGATAAATGGAATAACTTCAAATTACAATTAAATAGACAGGAGTGGATCCAGGGGACAAGGGAATCGGCCCCCTTTTGAAAATACAAAACTGATTTTTAGCACTTGTTTTGCATGCAGGCGTGTATGTATTGGCAGGTCCCACTTTCTAAAAAATTGATTCAGTTATGAATAGTATGTGTTGGCAAGTGGGTCCATCTGTTCCAACAACCTGGGTCCGCCTGTGATAGAGGCAGAATAACACGAATAAATCACCAGTTAACAGACTGAAGTTCCAAATAATTATCTATTTAAGTAAGTTCTTGACATTGAGAAAAATTTGTTTACTTCATTCATAATTTATAATATATGTTTATTATAAGATACTGTTCAGGTGTTGACTAAAATGTGCATTTCCGTTTAAATATGTAATTTTTCGAATCATAGCATAAACAATTATTGATAAAAAAAAATCATAACATTTAGAGAGTATCTATTTAAGAAATTAATTATTTCATTATCATCATAACATAACATAATTTAATGTTTCCGTGACTACTTGCGCGGTTTCCAAAAACATTCCATTTAATTCAGGTGCTGTTAACACGTGCTCTTTGATCATGAGCAAGGAACTTCAATAGGTCATGTAAAATGTAATATTTCATAAAGGGCGATTCATCTCAAACGATATATCCAGTTTAAATTTAGTAAAACAAATTGTGTATAAATAATGATTCTTACACGTGTCTTTACTTAAAGTTCTTTTTGAAGTTAACACTTGTGTTCTATTACGTTCTATCAATCCATCGAAACTGCTAGTTTTAACCCCGCCGCATATTTACTGTGAATGTCCCAAGCCAAAGACCTCTAATCCAGTGGATGCCGTTGTTATTTTTTTTAACTTGTTTTACATTGTATATTTATCATGCCTATATTTGTTACATTTGAATATAATAAAATGTGTCAAGAAATACCAAGGGGATATTCGAGGAAAAGGAAAAATGTAAAAGTACTGACAAACTCAGGAGAACAACGAGGACAAGACCAAAACGACAAAAACACAACACTAAAAACT
>JAULBM010322044.1:0-13480 GCA_032357055.1 Geukensia granosissima | reverse complement strand
CCACACTTACCCAAAGGGTCTTTTGTTCACCTTTCATATTTCAATGTGCTGCGGTCGTATCATGCTGCGCTTGCGAAGCACCTCAGTTTCAAATGTTTCCACCTTTCTCTTTTTTTAATCCAGTGTTTGATTGTATTTTAAACTTAAAATGTCATACATAACCTTTAATACGAATATAAGTACAAAACGGAATATTTTGACTGTGCGAAATGCCAACAAGTTATCAAGGTAATTTACCTGTCCAGCTAAAAATAGATTTTTAGGATGATGTTTATCGTTTAAAATAAGAAATAGAAGCTAAATTCAGTGAAAAGATTTTTCGGGAAGTTGTTCCTAGTCCTTTTCCAATTTTTACATGAATAGATAAAAACTAACAGTATGTTTACGATTTCCGAATAAACAAAAGTAGCAGGATCTATTTATCTTTGCATTTAATTAGGAGTATATAGATCCCTTAAAGAGATTTTTCTTAATTAAATGGAAAGTGAGAGACTAGGTTAAGTGAAAAGTATTAAGGAAGCGGTCATACACTGTATCTTGGTTTTCAGTGGTGTGTTGACTCGCATCCAAACGACCTTATATATAATAGTGAAAAGATGCAAATGTTGACATTCTATGGGATGTTGTGAAGAAAATAAGACATTTTGATATTGGAATTTTGAAAATTTCGACGGTCATAAGATTATCTGGCGCATCAAGAAATTGTTTGTGACTGAGCAGATTGATTGATTAATTGCTGTTTAATGCCATGTCGGCAATATTTCAGTCATATCTTGGCTGGAACATACATATTTAACTTATGATAAAATACCGGAAGACAGAAAAGTTATAGAAATATATTTATATGTTTCGGAGGGTAGGGGTCGCCAAATGTAGAACAGAATAAAAATCATAACGCGTTAAATTAACGAGTGAAGACACTTTCATTTGTGATATAACGATCTAAATGAGGTGTTCGTAAAATTTGAATATTACTGCTCCTTTGGTATCTCCGAATTCCTCCAAAAAAAGAACCGAGATTATCTGAAGAGAGTATTGCTGTTTTTATTTTTTTTTGGGGGGAGGGGGTTGCATACATTACTACAACAAGGATACATCCAATCAAGGTTAAAATCGTCCTCCTTAAATTCTATGGTCGCTATCATGTATTGGATGATCCAAATGGTATCACCTAGTTATGGACCTTTACTTGTAAATCAACAGTAAGCTGACATACAGCATGCAAAAATTCTCCATAATTATTTATTCAATATTGGTAATTTTGTATTTGACCTCTTCTCAAATTGACGTTAACTCTGATTAAAATTAAAGGATTCCAAGACGGGTGTCGCGTGCAGGACAGAGGATGCTTACCCTTCTGGAGCACTTGACCCGTCTCCTGTTTTGTAAAGGTTTCGTGAATTCCAAGCTTTTGTTTTTTAATTGTTTTATCTTTTAGTTTGTTTCAAAGGACAAGGTACGATAAGGGCCTTATTTGGCCCATTACACAATGTAAAAATAAACTTGCATTTATTTACCCAATATTTTGTTAAAATTAAGTTAAATAATGATTTTTCACTAAACTAATAGAAAAAATGCCAATTGAAGTGTTTTTGACCTCACAATAACGTCACATTTAAAGGCAAAAACCGCCATTATTTCAGAAATCCCCAAATTTGGTATATTTTTTGTATGTTTTTGGCTTAAATAATTATCTATGTTTTGCCAGAATACCCATAAAACGGCTAGCTAATCTTTTAATTGCAAAAATTAACAGTGTACAGCTTAGCAAATAATCAAACATTTAATTATATTTTGGAAAAAATGAGAAATTTGACGTTAAATTTGATGTTTACCGTAATCATCTCAATTAATAAAATGTTCCAAAAAAGAAACACCGAGTTCCTAAAGGTTTTCAAAATAGATAAATTTGAAAATTTGAAAAAATTATGAAATTCGCAGGATGTATTGAAAAACACAGTTTATATAAAAAATTTTCATAAATCTTTCCACAATAAATCACATTCATATTTTATGAAACTTCTAAATTTCTGCTCCTTTAAGCCAAAATATCTTTCAATGTAAACTGCGATTGTTACACGTCATGTGTCAAAATACTCTGCAATTAGTTCTTAGATAATTGTCTAACAACAATAGATTGTTTACGGCTGAAAATGGGCATATTTCTTTTATAATTTCTATGTCTTTTCGGGATTTTTTTTTTTTGTTTGGGTGTTGTGAACGGATGAGTTCGACCCCCCAGTCCGGGTTTTTTTGTTTGACTCCACATTAAATCTGACATGAGAGAAAAATAAGTATAACCAGTGTATACAACTTATATAGTGTTTATTCCGTGTTTGTCTGTAACAAAATCTATTTCAACTAGTTTCACATAGATAAGGAACTCTGACGGGTGTTAGGATCTACAATTAGACGAGGAAAGTGTTTATGTTGCCCCGATGGACTTGTTCTGTTAAACTGTTCCCTAATATGTCTCATTACGTGTGATGTGAAGTCAGGATCGACTAAACCCTCGGTCATTTCCATCATATCGTATATAGTGCCATCTTCTAAAAACCCGTAATACTGAGTATCACTGGGAGCCTCCTTAGATATACACAGATGTCTGATTTCGTTACAATAGAGATCTTGACTACCAGCGCAACGATTCTGACAGGTTGGCACTACCGCGTATCTTCTTAGCCGAGCAAACGTATCGCTGTACCCTTCTCTGTTTGTGATGGGAAAGATTGTTCTGTATTCGTAATTGTTAAAGCGCATTACACCGTCCGGGGGATGTAATTTGTAGCCTAATGGATAATCTTCTGGTGCATCTGGCAATCGACTCCTGAATTTCTCCCATATATAATCGACAAAAGCATGATGACACCAAAATATTGGGTCGTACGCTGTTGTCAGACCATCGCCAAATGTTAATGCTACCCAATTATGGACTCCGTCATGATGACACTCCAAACAAAATCTAATTTTTTTCCTTTGAACAATCTCACTATGATGTTTTCTTGACAAAACTGCTCTTATACCTTTCTTTGACATCAGACTACCCGGGCTATTTATCATTCGAAATATTGGCTGTCCAGGTAGATCTCCAAAGAACCCGCCTGTCACTTTTCCAAAAGGGGTACCAAAGTATTTATCTGTGAAAAGAATCGTTCTCGCTTGTCTTTTACCCATTTCATGGTCTAGTGAGGAATCCCAGTATGGAATTGCCACATCTTGTCCCGAGACAGCTTGTAATGCAGCTTCAAACCTGGTAAAAAAAACAAACATTTTCTAGGATTGTATCGCATGGTAAGAATAATTGTGGTAAAGTCTATTACAAGTAACTCTTAATGAATGTGCTTTTTAACTTATAGGCTTGATAAAAAAACTTAAAAATAAATCCATAACACTGTCTCACCAACGATTATAAAACTATGTTTTGGCTTGCTGGTTTCATGTCATCCAATTGCACAGTTAAAATATGATGATTCGTGAAAAGGTTAAGTACGCTTCAAATAATGTTAAAAATATTGTATTTCAGAATAACAATGCCAAAATAGAAGTTAGTTTTCTGTAAATATTTCACGACCCGAAGCAGAATGTGTTAAGAAAGACTTGTTTGGTGATATCAGTTTGATGCAAGACAGTAGCCTATTCAATATTACAACAGAAACACTATGGCATCGCGATTTTTCAAGAAAGGAAGGCTTGTCAATTTGAGCAAATTTTAGCCAAATTATGCTAATTCTGTTTGATATGACACCTGGTTCGAGACTTCAGTCTTACTTTAAATTTGCTCAGACACGGATATATTGCTTCTCGATTGGTCATCCCTCAAGAAATTTAAGGTCGACAACAAAATCATGTCAACCGATATGGATTATCCGTTTTAAATATGAAGATGGCTCTTTTTCTGTAAATTTGCGAGATAAACCAGACAACAGGCTGCTCGTTTTCTCCACCTGGAGGATTTTATTCCTTGAAACATTCCCCTTTACCCTAAAAAGGCTAATACAGGATTAGAAAATGAACAGGGACTGCTTTCTGACCACCTGAGTTCAAACCCGGTTTTATTGGTAGGGTCTGCATTGTTCATAGATATACAATTGTTTTTAGTTTTATATGTACATTATGTGTCTGCCTCCAAATTGTTATAAAATATATTTTTGTTTATAGTTTTATATGTACATTAATTGTCATGTTACATCTTGGTCATGTTCTTGAGATTGCCGTGTCTGTCGAATTGTCCCCTTTTGTCTGGCCCTTTAGCTTTTTTTTTTTGCTTCGTCTTTTTCGGAAGATTAACCCTCTGTCAACAAAATCCTTATCGGATGCACAAGACTTACAGTACCGTATCAACTGAACTGATATTTACTACTATAGCAGGTGCAGCTGGAATGTTGTTACAAATGAAAGAAAATTTTAAAATGTAAAAATCAAAAGTCATTCCTCTTGTCGTAATTAAAATCGAGTGCAGAATACCCATCGAGAGATCAGAAGTGCATAGTCCACAGAGACAAGACCAATTGTAAAAAATTAAAACATAAAACGAAAACAAAAGGACAAAGACTTGAAATCCACGAACTCCTTTGCAAAACAGGAGTGAGATCAGGTGCTCATGAAGGGTAAGCATCACCTGTCTTGCGCGCAACACCAGTCGTGGAATCCTTAAACTCTTATCCGGGTTAACGTCAATCCGAGAAGATGTCAACTTATTTTTGTATTACCGGTAACAGGTCCATTATTACGGGTGCCGAATGGGACTTTTGTGTTTTTGTACTCGAAATTTAATTTTGTATGGACAAAAGTGAGTTTTGTTCAACAAAAATGAGTTCAGTTTAACAAAATTTGTAGCACTCCAAATCTAAATTTTGTCATACATAATTATCTTTCAGTGGACAAAAGTTAGTTTTGTTCAACAAAAATGAGTTCTGTTTAACAAAATTTGTAGCACTCCAAATTCAAATTTTGTCATACATAATTATCTTTCAGTGAACAAAAGTCATGACAAAATTCACTTTTGTAACACAGCCTTTACTTTTGTTACCTATTTTGAATACTGGGCGACAAAAGTCAATTTTGTATGCAAAATAAATTTAGTTTGGATTCTGCGAACTAATTTGCATACATGAGATTTTGTCACAAAATTCAATTTTGTGTTTATTTTTTGTAGACAAAATTGAGTTTTGTTAAAAAGAAGTGGATATTTAACATAAAAGTCAATTTTGTGCCAAAAAGTCATTTTTGTCACAAAAGTCAATTTTGTCTTCACAAAATTCACAAAATTGTTGTAGATAAAATTCATTTTTGTGATGACAAATTTGACTTCTGTGAGACAAAATTGAATTTTGTAATGACAAAATTCCTTTTAGTGTTTATATTTGTGTAGATAAAATTGACTTTTGTGAGACAAAATTGACTTTTGTGAGACAAAATTGACTTTTGTCTCACAAAGTTTATTTTTGTCTCACAAAATTGAATTTTGTCTCACAAAATTGAATTTTGTCTCACAAAATTGAATCTTGTATCACACTATTGATTTTTGTGTTTTAATTTCCATATCAGGTAACAGAAGTCAATTTTGTATGCAAATAAGTTTATATTTGCATACCATTTAGACAAAATTGACTTTTGTCATGACAAAAGTCATGTTTGTCTACAAAAATGAATTGTGTCATCACAAAATTGAAGTTTTCATAAAACAAGTCTGTATCACATAGTTTTGTAAGACAAAAATGATTTTGTTTTGACAGAATTGAATATTGTACAAAACCACCAAAGTCCCATTCGGCGCCCCGTAATTACTAGTTGAGATAAAGTTTTATTTTCAACTGGCCTTTACTGTCCTCAAGATGTGAGTTTCCATGATTTCAAGTTAAATTGATTACATTTGATTGACGTAGTCACCCAATTTGGAGTTGTTAAGAGAACATCGTCTATTTGGCGGAATGTGAATCAAAATGCCCTTTATTAAGGAGGATCGGGTGTGGTCCGCCATTGTGAATCGTAAATTTTTCTATAATTGCAAATATTAATTCTAGAAAGAAAATACTTGTACAAAATCAAATGTGAAAAAATATATTGTTATTACTTATATAATGACAATATCATTTTTAAACATTTACTGAGGATAAAGTGCTTTTTCAAAATTTTAGAAATCAATCATTGCCAGGGTAGGTAACTCCAATGACTTTATTTTATAAAGGATTGCACTATGGAATTATAGACTTATTAATGTAGCAAGAAAACGAAATTGGTGAACCTAACTTTTCATTATATTTTTCTGATATCATATGATAAAAACTATCTTTTTTAAAATTCTATCATTTTATGTTCTATATATCCCTATAAAATCAACTGAAAATGGAAGATTTTGCACAACACATTGCCATTGCCGAAAATGAGTCCCGTGACAAAGACCTTAAAATGTAATTTTTAAATAGCACAATATATTGGTTATCTATTGACAAAGTATAAAAAATTATATCGATTTTTATTAAGACACCCCAACCTCCTGAAGTCTGTTTTTAATATGAATGAAGTAATAAATCGGTGGCTAAAGGGGAATGCAGTTGGTTCTCCATAGGAATGCCGATAGTCCATTAAACATACGTCCACCAAAAATGTTGTCAATCACGAAATGAAGCATTCTTCATATGTCATCTCCAGTGTAAATTTGGTATAATCAGAGTGGTGAATCAGATGAAAATTTCCAACTTGGTTAAATTTCGAAAGGAAGATAAAAATGACCAATAATTGTCAAGAATTTTCTGTTTTGTAAGATTTACATACAAAAACGATATTGTTGGGGGCTTTTTCAGAAAGGACATCGATACATTTCTCATGTTGTTTATAGAGGTGTGTGGTAACATTCGGATCTTGATGATCGATTAAGCGTTTGTTTTCCGATTCTTTTTGTATTAAACCACCTTAAAGTCTTTATACATTCATTAAAGATTCTAAACCGTGTCCGTCGCGTTTCACCAATTGTATGGTGTAATCCTCGACAGAATTCAAAAGGATTTTTTTAAGTCACACTTCAATTTTATGGATTAAGGCCTACGGTACTTGTGCAGGAGACATGTGTTGAGAACCGAGGCCTTGGATTACGTCTGGATGAAGCGTTGATCTTCATCATATTTACATAACAAAAATGGAGGCTTGATGTGTTGCTGTATACATATCCATAATCTAGTTATTTTCCTTTTTCTACGAAGAGGTGTTAAAAGTTATGGATTGTTAATCATATGATAGACTTTCCTATTATGCAAAACCACTTAGATGAACTAAGTGGTCAGGTAGGTTGAAATGATTATGAATGGTAAATTACCATTGTTATTTGACCTATTTTTTTCATTTGCGTATGTGGCACACCTTTCGTTTCAACGACAAAGACCAATCCACAATTATTAAACTTTTGAGTATGAGTAGACATAATCGCCTGAATAACAGTTCAGCTCATCGAGACTTCTTGTTCAGGACTTTCAACTTCAATTGGTAACTTGAGTATCTAAGTTTGTTAGTCTCTGACCTTTTGAAGGAAAGAAAACAACCAAACAAATTCTACATCAATAGTAAAGTTTTACTTGACCGGTAGATTGCGGAGAAGTAGATAAAAGTGTCACTGCGAAAAAGTTAGGGGTGAAGGTTCGACAAATGAAGTTTTTAAGAAAACGAGCTGTAAACGAAAATAAATAAACAAAGATCAACAGGTACGAGGTGAAACTTAGGTTATCAGGAAAGGTACCTTCACAACACCTGTTCTTAAAAGAAGAATGTTAAAAGATGTAAAACGCGTACTACATCTCATTATTCCTGATTTGGATAAGTCCAGTGTAAAATACCAAATCACATAGAGGTATTTTTGTTAACAGAAAAATGCTACATAGCGAAAGTTGCTATCAAATGTTTGGGTGATATTTCTTTTTATTGTTCTTCGGAAGCCTTTGAACCCTTCATGAATCTGATCCCACTTCTTTATATATGGGAGTTCATGTATTCCTTCCGAATTTGACATACATTGACATTCCTGATATTGACATCCTGATCTGACACCGATTTTGACATTAAGGAAACCGCGACGGGTGTAGTGCACAAGACAGTGCTTACTCTTCATGAGCACTTGATTCTACTACAGTTTTGTTAAGAAGTTCATGATTTCCAAGCTTTTGTTTATTTTTTTTACGTTTTATCTTTTAGTTTGTTTCAAATTTGTCTTGTCTCTTTGGACTATGCACTTTTGATCTCTCGCATGGGTATTCTAAACTGGACTTTGAACAGTATGTGTAAACGATTGAAAATCCGTGCCTGACAGGGTGAACAAATTAATGTAATATACAAACGCAAAAAGCCTGTTGAAAGATAGCATACCTTATTTCCGCTGCTTTTAATGAATAAAATTCACCGGTTGACCTGGGGCCGGTGATTTCTTAAAAATAATAAATATATAAACAAACATTCAGCAAACAAAAGGTATTTGGTTATAAATTCCCTTCCAGTTTTGATTATGCTTGCAAGTAATATATGGAAATGAGGCCAAAATTAAGAGAAAACAATGTGTGCAATGTCATGAAAGGTAGTATATCTTAACTTTTCGGTGTTCCTCAATGGGCACTAAAGACTAAAAGTTCACTTTATTTCGATATTGGCCATAGACATGCAAAAAGATAAAGTTCCACCTGTTTTACTGCAACCCATGAGGCTGTCATCTACTTTTTAATTAAGTATTTATTAGTTGTATAAGTTCACTTACAGTAGCAAGTAAATTCTGTGCCAGGAAAAGAATGCTGGTCCTAAATGTTCACGTTCACTTCCAGTATGGACGGCTGCAATTATGTCATATGTATTCCTGTCACTTCGAACTCCCTGAATGCAAACAATATTTTATGAGGTTATTTAAAGTTCAGATAAAAGAAGCAAAGCTTTAGTAATCAAGATGTTGTAAACGGGTATTGATTTGTGCCCCTAAGTTAGCACTGAAAACCTTCTTTTAGTAAGGAAAACCACGAATAAGAAGTGTACAACTTAACTGCCTGTAAAACTATCTGGGCAAGACTGTTTGAATTAATTCAAGACTTCAAGGAGGAGTGACGGATAACAGATTTGCCCTAAGAAAGCATTGAAACCAATGTTTTAATAAGGGAAACTTCAGCAATAGTAGATTTGATAAAAGATATAGGAGGCGTATATCTTCACTTCTTGTGGAAAAATCTGTGCAAATTTTATTGTATTCCATCAAGACATTTAGGAAGAGTAGCTGATAGAAGAAAGTGTGATGACCACGTGGCCGACGACGATGAAGTCGACGCAACACGATGGAAGTGATCCCTATATGTCGCCCTGTTTAAAGAATGCGACACAAGAAATTCACAAACCTAAAGAAGGAGAAAGATGTAGTTCACGTGACCAAATCATTTTAAATGTGTAGACTCCGAGGTCAAGTGAGCATTTTATAATTGTATATTCAGTTTGGTTAAAATAACACGAAGCGAAATAAAACCAATAGATCAGAAAAAAAGAAGACCGGTCAACATACACGACAATGTCGAGAACATGAACTGGACGAAACATGACAAACATTGTACATTTAAAACTAAAAACAAACACACAACTATAACCAATGCGGACCCTAACAATGGTTAGGAAGGGTAAGCAAATCCTCTTTAAAGAAACCCACCGTGCTGTCGATTTTCCAATTTATAAGTCATTCCATAGTAAAGAGGAAAGTTAACAGGGATTACAATTTCTAGGCGGAGAAAGCAAATAGCAGGTTTTTGTTTTTCCGTACCTTTATAGGAAAAGGTCCGTCCTCATATTCAGTATATGTCGACAGTATTCTGGTGTCGACATAAATATCGGGAGTGATGACTTTAACCGAGAAACAACATATGCCAGTTTGTGCAATATCTGTTTCATCTTGAATTGTTTAGATATCGCCATTCCTGAGTTTTAATCATAATGCTACTGACGAGATGTTACTTCTTGGGATGCGCATTTATCTTATCAAATTTCGCCATATTTATTCAGTATTAAAATAAACTTGTAATGTTCAGTTATCTCTAGAAAATCGCTGCGTTGAAGACATTACCTCGAAATATGGATGAGGTGTGTTATGATTATATGTCATACTCCGGTGAAGCTGGATTGTTACTGAGCGCGCATGCCAACAAACGGGAATTTGACTAATTTAGAAGTCATCACGTTTCTCAAATAGTTTTGTATGAAGCCTTCCTCTATTGTCTTAGTATAGATGAGGATCAAGATATGAGGCAGACATGGAACTGTCTTTTAAACTTATTTCGGTAGATGAGGTTAAGATATTCGTCGAATCAAGTATTGTTCAGTGTCATCTATATAACGAAGGCTGAAATAAAGGTCCGCGCTAGCTTCCTTCTTCAAATTTGCGAAGAATGACTAGAAGAAGCACTTTTAACCATAATGATTTAAATGAATTAAAAATGCCTGTTAAATTCGAGAACAAAAACGTGTTTCAATTCCATTACTGTTTAATTCGAAAGCTTTGTACTCGGATATCTCTATTCCACCCTTTCAATTTTAATTGAATATATAGATAAAAGAAAAAGTTTTCAGTGGAAACATCAATAGCATATTGTGTTCATACATGCATGTTAATATCATAAGTTTACTATATAGTCGGAAACATTTTTGTGACTTGGATTTTCATAACGTTTACAAATGTCTAGGAGACCGCATCAATCTCAACATCTTAAGAGTGTTCAACAAGACCGTGATTCACGTCATTGTGACGAACTCTGTATTGCCCCGGTTCTGTTACAAGTGCAAATGTAAAATAGCAAAATATCGAAAAGTTAATAAATGTATCAATGAAAAATAAATGATAAAAATCGATACAACGATTATCCAATGACCACGAGTCCTGAATGGGAACAGGTCCTTGCAACGTTTTTATTATTATTTAATTGTTTATCCTTGTCATGTCTATCCAAGTGTAGCAAAGGAAAATCTAAATGTATCTATAAAAAGGAATTCGAAGATACCAAAGGGGCAGACAGAAATTGTTAAGTCGGAAGATATACAAGACCATGGCCTACAAAATGAAACGAAAGACAAACATAGAACACACAGGACTACACTGAAAACTAAAACTTGGTAACACGAACCCTACAAAAACCAGGGTGAGTTCAGGTGCTCCGGAAGGGTGAGCAACTCCTGCTCCACTAGTGGAGCAGTTCCAATAACTTGGATTTTGTAATTCTCATTTTTAAACGGTTTTTACATATCGATACTTCAGTGGAGATATTATATGTAAGGGAATTACTTATAATTTGTAACCTCCTATGAATTGGTTCAGATTTTCCTCAGAATATATTTTTTGTTATTTAAATATATGTCTTTGATTAGCACGGGTGACCATAGTGGAACAGGTGCTTCACCCTATTCATCCTGCTCACCATTCGAGAGTACGTTATATAAAAAGAGGAGATGTCACAGTCATCCACCAAATAGAATTTAAGCTTCTACAGGTTCCATTATGGCCTTCGACAATGAAGCAGAGTCCATACCATAACGAAGCTGTGAAAGGCCTCGATTTACAAAATGTGAAACTATACATAAAACACGACAATCGACCTAATCTAATGCAATAAAATGGAGAACATGTAACAATAAATGACTAATTAAACAACGACAAACACTGGACTACAGGTTCCTGGCTTGAGACAAGCACGTTAGTATTTGGCGGGGTTAAAGCGGTTGGTGAGCGCTCAACCCTCCCCATAACCTGGGACAGTGGTGTGACAAAATAACAATAAAAAACACACTAAAAACATAAGTTGGATTTAAAAATTGAGATCGCTACTGAAAACCAATAACAAATATAATCAAAATTTACATTTATCATCATGATTGGTTTCAAGTTACTGTGTTTGCAACATGCGACAAAACTCCAAGTTAAATAAGCAACAAACCTTAATAAAAGTTTTACAACTAATTTATGATAACATACCATATAAGATAAAAAAAAAACTAAATTACACCTGTGTTAGATTTGACTGACACTTCACCCTTACTGGACATTTACAAAGAACAACTGTAACTCAGGATTGGGCGAGTTTTCTAACAATGATATAATTAAATTAAAATCAATATAATCGTGTTTACAGGTATTGATTGATTTCAATGGTCATAGTAACCATAGTAATTAATAATGAAATTGAAAACAATGGGAAGCTACTGATGTTCAAAATACCTTCAAGTTAATGACTAAACACGTACACATAAAGCCAATAAATCTTAATCTTCAAAGAGCTTTATCACAAAATAATTGCTGGGTGTCACAAGTGGGTTGTTGCACATTGGAAGCTTCAGTTTCGCACCTGAAGCTTCCAATGTGCAACAACCCTTACATACAACAGTAATTCCGACCTCAAAAGTGTACTCGTAGTGAGCTCATTTTCAAGGAATGATGCTACTCAAGGTTTATCATTTGTTATTTTTTTTGTTAAATTATATTTGTCTTTCAATTCGTTCTGTTGCTCATGATCTTGTCTGACTTCTGACTTTTCGCAAGTCCTATTAGTCTCAAATAAATACGTTGAAAACTTACGATTTCAAAAATGCTGATGTCTATAGAAAGGTTTTGTGTATTTTCTAAAAAGTTTAATTGGTATTTTTGGGGGTTATTTCATGTATGTATAACAGAATATAAAAGTCAATAGTACGAGGAATCCATATCGAAAAAAAAACGAAACGGCAAAAAATCGAATTTTTTCACAGTATTTTTAAGGGACTGTTTAAATTTTATCCGTGTACAATATGACAAAATCAATAGAAAACCAAACGTGAAAAGCTTCTCTTTTCTAGAGCTTAAAGAGACACTATGTTGGTATGTTGATGTAAAGAAAATTATCTTATTTTAAGGTGTTTACAATTAAATGACTTTTTTCGAACCCATACTATCTCAAATTTTCTGCCAATATTATTGAATAATAAATATAAGGTCGTTGTTTTCTATTTAAAAATGACAAATTCCATTATGGATAGACAGTAGCAACTTCATATCTCTTCATCACATACATAATCATGTAAGGAAACAATTTTATGTTTAGGATATAGGATATAAGGTGGGAAGGATAGTGGGGGATATTGGTTGGTAAATTTTTCTTACATATGTGAAGAAGAAGAATAAAACAATATTTGGACAAAGAGTTCCACCGCTGAATAAATCCCTGGTTCCAAAAATATAGCAACAGACGACAAATATACGGGATATAACGTACGGCTATAAGTATAATAAAACAGCTAAAGGCAGTTAGTTCAGGAACTAGAAAGTCTATTGTTTTAGCTGTATACCATCAGATGTTGTTTGTCATATTTGTTCAGTGAAAAGTGTTAAACGTATAAATCAGAAGTTGGTATTAAAGTAACAAAGATTTTTCACCAGCTGAATAAAGTATATAACACAATTACCGAACAAATCAAAGTCCATAAGACATACGGCAAAATAGGTATCACACCA
>JAULBM010322033.1:0-13480 GCA_032357055.1 Geukensia granosissima | reverse complement strand
AGAAGTCTGGTACGCAGATTTTTATGGCGTTCAAGGAAATCAGAGTAGTTGGTGCATGCTCTAGCGTACCGAATCAAATGGGAAATATAAACACCTTAATTTCGGACTATCGAGATTTCGGTCCTTCGGACTAACGGACCTTCGGACTAATGGACCTTTGGACTAACGGAACTTCGGAATATCGTGCATTCGGAACACTGGACCGCCACCTTTGGAAGCTGTAGGTACGATTCGTCCATACACGTATGCTTGTACCGACCGAATGAGTGTACTCGTGTAGTCCAAAAAGCAGACCCAACGACTAACAATTCAAAGTTAAGATAAGATTAAGTTTAAGATACCATCACGTATTTTACACCTGTAAATTTCAACATCGCATGTCGTAAATTTATGCAGGGTCTTGAACATAAGGGCATAACTGACTTTTGATAACATGCAATAACAATCCTAAGCATTTGTTAGATTATAGAACAATGGAACAATGAGTCGCAAATAGCGCTTTTGTAAGTTGAATTATTAAAAAAACTTCAATATTTACATTTCACCCTGCATGTGCCCTTGGTTATCACAATTTTTACTACAGACACAGTATTAACAAAACGATTTGGCAGGGTTTCATTTGAATCAAAAAGATTTTTTATGGCGGTCCCTCTCTTATCGCCAGATTGTCTCAAGGTCCCCATTTCCAAAATTGCTGGTTTTTATGTAGATATTTTTGTAGCCGCCATCGGGGCTCCAAACGTGGCTGCACTGTAAATCACAAATATCCCGAACAAATTAATAGTAAAGGGTTTTTGCAGTCTGCCGCTCGACGCCCTTTATTTAGGAATTTTTCTTTTTGTTTGAATGGAGTTTAACGCCACTTTCAACAATATTTCAGTCATATCGGGGCAGTCAGTTATTACCCTGGGAGGAAGCTGGAGTACCCAGAGAGAACCACCGACCTTACATGTAGGCAGGTAACCGATAAACCTTATCACCTGCGATGCAAGTTAAACGCAACCCGTTTTTATATGGTACGAACCCAGACGCGAACTCACGCCGTATAGGTGATAGGTTACAGCAGAAGCAAAACATTTAGAAGTTTGGTTTATCGATATCTTATATCAAACACAATCATGGTTCTTAATAGGTTTATCAATATCTTATACCAAACACAATCATGGTTCTTAATAGGTTTATCAATATCTTATACCAAACACAATCATGGTTCTAAATATATAAAGTTCATCCTTCCGGGCCAGTCACACAACAACAAAAAAAATGCTCTGTAAACCGACCTTAAGCATTTGGAACAAGAACTTTTTTTCCATTTCCAACTAACAGTCTGGTCTTGGAATCTGTTACTGTACAGAAAGAGATATTACTGTTCTATCAACAGTTTAAAATCGCGGCTAAATGACACTAGCACTTTTAACAAACGGTCGTACAATTTCGTCGGTAATCGAGTGGACAAAGTCTGCATGCTATAGATCATGCATGGAAAGCAATACAGAACTATAAATTCTCACTTATTACAAAAAACATCGTATGTTCACCTCGTTTTGCATATGCATTACTAGAGACTCCAAATCATTGTTTTTTAACTATCTCTCTATTCGGATTACCGGCACAGCCACCTACTTAACTTGAGCCTTTTCTCCTACAACTTAACTGAGTTGCTTCTATATTTGCATGGGTATAGCGAACGAAACTGCAAAATACTGAAATCTCTCTTAAAAGCACAAAGACTCGCCTCAGGCAGTTGATGGTGTGCCGCATAACTCAATTTTCACCTACAATCCGTTTTGGATCATTTTCTACAACACAGCTTTTCTCTTGGTTTTCATATTAAATCTCACATATTCTTTTATTATACTCCTATTTGACAGATTACCTTTTTAGATCATTTAATGTATATATTATAAATTGGGATATGAATTTATATAATTGTAAAAACTTGTTTTCAAACCCCTTGATTTAATATTTAATTCATAGTACTACTAACATTTGTCGTATATTGATTTTAGTATTAGGCGTACATGTATTAAATAACAAACTATTTTTACACTAATCAAGTCCTTTTAAAATGTTACATCGCATAGACGTATATATGTCTGTCCCATTAGTAAATTATAGCTTTCGAATATTTAAAGCTGTAACTGAAAAAATACTTGACAATAGTAGGGCGCAAAAACAGTTTGTCCCCCCTCCCCGACTTTCAAAAATATAAATATATCTTGTTGGAATTTCATACCAATGCTGAAATATAAATGTCTTATCTGAAATTGATCTAAAGATATGGGGTAAATGTCAGAGAGACTGCATTTTGACCATAAGAAAAACAGAGGATATTTACAAATGTAGCAGTTTCCATATGGGCTTCAACAAGGATGGAATACCACTCCTTGTGAGAAACTCTCTATCGCCCTAAATAAAAAAAACGTGTATACGTAAAATAATACGCATACCTGGACGGTAACAGATGTGTATGTGAAGGGGGGGACAAGGGGCCGGACCCCCTTATAAGCCTATGTCACAATACAAATAGTATTGGCATGGACATGTTATAATACGCGAAAGCCTAAAATTTAGTCTTGAGTTCAAAGATCAAAGTCATATAGAGTCATGACAGTGCAAGATACATTGGGTCATGTTGATACACCCATGGTCAAAGCATGTTAAGACTATGATGGACAACAAAAAGTTTCTTACACCACCGCCATAGAATTCTTAAAAACCTGAATAGGACCTTGAGGTCAAAGTCATGAACAAATGAAGTTTACCAATATATGCGACAAAATGTTCAAGGCACAAATCTCCGCTATCAAATTTGGCATTGCGTATTGTCTTTCCTCATGTTACTTGACAACACATCATTAAATCGTCGGACATACTGCGTTTGACGACATCTTTTGTTGAGAGGTTTGATATCGGGAATCTCTGCCGGTACAGCTTGCTTCCAGTTACAGCGAGCATTCATGAGAGGAGTTTTCTTTTTGTGTATTTATGTTTTATACTTCATTGTAATTCTGGTACTCATAATCGGTCTATTTGATTTTTATGGTTCGTCTGTTACTTCGTTTTGCTCTCTTTGATTTTCCATAAAAGAGGTATTGGCACTTTCCCTAGTATTTGGTTCACTGAAATGACCATTTTCTTAAAGATATCAGAAAGGCTGAATTTGTGAATGGGAATAGTTTATTGCCAGAACTTTAAAAAAATTTTCACCAAGAGTGCTGAACCTGACCTATTGAAGAAATTATTTCTTACAAAAATGTGACACGAAGTGTACTTATAACCAAAATAAGATTCATATGGATGATTTCCACATGTATTCTTCATAGTTTAAGCGATATACTGTTCCATCATAATTTTGTCTTAGAAAAATGAGAGAAAATAGTTAAAACTGCTCCTCACAGCAAGGTCTGTTGCCTAATGTGTTTCCAGTTCGATGATTCTTAGCACGGAGTTTCGTTTTGTTTATTTACATTTATATATGAGACAACATTTTAAAGATTTCATTCTTAAAATATCTATAAAAATCATGGTTTATGTAGTGCACGTGAGACAATACAGGGGGAAGTGGCCAGTGAAACTGCTAAGCCAATTGAAACAAAACTTTGCAGTGATGATCTATATATTTTTTTCCCAAAATGGGGGGCCATATTGAAAATTTATATCATTTGAAACTGTTGAGCAAAGTTTGGTATAATGGTATAATGTTCCTCGGTTGGTCCCTTTCAGAAAAATACCCGTCATGCCAACCGATTAACCAAGATGGCAGAACATAACGCAGTAAGCAAATTTTCGGATAATGTGGTGTCGAAATAAAACAATTCTTGTCGGACCACTGCATGTCGGGCAAACGAGCAGTCGGAACGTGATCCGTTTGAACATTGAGCAATCGAAACTACGAAAGGTCGGAATATTTGAGTTATAGATTTCTCAAAACCATACGATTTTATTCTCCATTTAAAGGGGGCAATCGGCTAATTGAAATTAAAGCAACCAGTTATTGCATGAAAGCAAGGTGATAACTGAATTGAAATTCAAAATAAAAAATCCGATAGGGTTTTTTATATTTGCTTCATAGATATGCAAATACCACTTATTTTTAGGGCAGAGCGGGGCTGGGATTTAAAAAAAACGTTTTTGGCCTGCATCTGGAGTAAAAACCTATCTGGCTATTGTATTGATTGATTGATTTTTTTATTGATTGAATGTTGCTTAACGTCCAGAGGCACATATTTTATGCATATTCAGGACGAGAGCATACGATGGGTGCTTTGTACTAGACCGACACGCTGGGCCGGATTTTGAACGTGCTAGCTCACAAAAGCAACAGTCCACAGGAAGACATAGCACTCTACCACAGACACACTATTCTGACTCTGGGCCGAACAGTCTTTGCTATATCTCCTAAATGCTGAGTATTTAGCGGTTCTGGGCATTGGGAAAAACACCTCCCTGAAAATCAAATGATCCGTGCAAAATACGCTTCTTAGATACTTTTGGGTGTTGGCAAAATAACAAAGAGGTAGTAAGTAATTTTTATGTCAAAATACAGACAAGACCATGACCAACAAATCGAAACAAAAGACACACATCAATATCCAAATCACTACATTGACCAGATTAGGCGAACCCACTAAAAAGATACTATTTTTTAATGATATCAAACATAAAAATCTAGAGGTCTCATCGGGCAATTCAACGAGGGTGGAATAACACTCCACGGTAAAAGTAAAAAAAAATCTATGTTGAAATGTTAACTGTTAGCCGAAAAGCCCAAAATGTAAAGAAATATAACAATACAGTGAAACAGTAAAAATGGCACGAAAACAGTCAAATGCATGACCACGTTTCCTCCTAAGTACCTGCATAATGCAGCGGGGTTACACTGGATTAGCTAAATCCGAACTCTTCACTGAAAATTCAAACTAGAATCAAACGAACCTTATGGAAATTAGAGTGAGATGTTAAGAGTTCACGATGCAATAAAATGCCCAGCGAACATTTGAACCAAATTGATATATAAACGTTGTTATAACAGCGTATGATTTTTCGTATTCTTATTGAAATGGTCGTACTTTACAATATGTAATATCATGGAAGTATAATATGTTGATATATTATCAATATTATACTTCCATAGTCCCAGAAAAAGTAATTCATGTGCTAGAATTTATTTCTTGAAAATGCAGATTTAATCCATGTAATCGGTTTTGATTTTTTCAAGACATTTTGTGTACACAAGTATGTGTCAGTGATATTATACACAATTAATCCAGAGGAACTTGAAATCTGTCTTTGATCTTTGTTGGCGATTGCATGCATGTTGTAGAATGTCTCAGCGGGTCGCGAATATTTGATATTAGATAGAGCGGATGTCGGTTTTATTGTTTCTTTTATCACACGTTATATAGGTCAAGGTGGGCTAATTGCATACTTCCCCACATGATAATGTATTCGAAGAGTCCGACACAATAATAGGAAGTTGAGGTAATATTTACTTTTAAGTTTTACTTTCTATATGAAATATTTGTCATATCTACTGCATGTTAAAAAATCTAATGTTACGAGCGGTCGAAACTGTTATATACGGTTTACAGCTGTTTTATAGTCGTAAGTCTTAAGCTTGCGGCCTTTGGAGAAACGGTCACCTGCAGGATCATTTATTCATCTAAAAGTTAAATTAAAAATCTTGAAGTCTCTGGACAAAACGTCAATGTTTATAACTCTTTTTCGACAGCAAAATTTGTATAATATAATGGAAAACATTCGTATTAGTTGTAAATACTGCGTGAATTCTAAAAAAATGAGGCATCATTGCCTTTTCTCACTTTTCCTCTTTCGGCAAAACATAAAACAAATAATGTTTCCCGTTAACTTACTCAACAACCATTTTCTTATTTGATTGGGGGAGGGGGCTGGGATTTTTATTGTGCACTGGGATTTTCATTGTTCATGTTAAAATTTTTTTTACATAAGAACCTTCCTCTGAGAAATTTTTTTCTTATGAAAAGGAAATCAAAATATATTTTTCCATTCATACGGGACAAAATGTTTGTAACCTGCTTTCTACTGTTTAATGTTTCTAGCAGGTACGAGTCAGCTAATTTTTCTTTCAGCTACACCACAAAATATTTTTTTGTTTATGTGATCTAGGCCCTTTAAATGTCTACTTACCCCCCCCCCCCCGGAAAGAAAACGGTTGCTGCCTTAATAACATTAACCTTGCAGTAAAAACCCTAAAACCATCTAGAATATTTGATCATGTAGAATTGTTAAAAATATAAAATTTAGTGTGTTCAAGTATAAATAAAATCTGCTTATTATACAACTCGGGAGGGGGGTAACTTCCTATATATTGGTAGATAGGGATGAGCCGCTGGAATAGGTGCTGATTTCCTCAAAATCAATATATATTAGGTAGTTAAATTTTGACAGACGGTATGTAAATAGACCAGTAGTTAATCTGTTTATATTAATAGCCTTGTATATCAATCATCTGCTAAATCCTGTACACAAATTGACACAGTATTTTTCATTCCAATTAAGCTGTCTTAAAATAAAATAAATAAATAGGGCAGATTTATCAACTTTAGTATATGAATAGGTTATAAATTTTACAGGTAGTAATATATGAATAGGGGGCTCTCAATTTTTCAGCTGCCCACCCCTACCAGAAAAAATGAGAATTTTACCCCCCCCCCCCCCGAGTTATACAATCCCCATTGCGGAGGTCCGGTAATCTCACCCTGAATCGATCTTAAATAAACTATCTCGCCAGGAAGACTTAAAAAGATCGATTCAAATTTGAAAAAGATCGATTGATAACGTTTACACTGAGGAAAGATCGATCTTTTTTGAACCGATCTATTTAAAATCGATTCAAATACTCTAGTGTAAACAGGGTCTGTTGATATCGATCTTTTTTAGTCTACTTCACGAGGTAGTTAATTAAGAGCGATTTCTATTCATTAATGTTGACACGGAAAGATCTATCGCAATTGGTTCCATTTAATTGAAAGTACACATACGCATGTCACGCGTGTTTTCAACACAAAAAATGACCAAGGTAACAAACAATACAATTCGTGACTTATGTTGTTTCCTTAAATCGTACTTTTCAAAGCTTTGTGTGAAGTTAAAGAAGAATATGATACAATCTAGTAATTTTGATAAATAGATGAAGAAAAACACCAGAACACACAGTTGTCATTGCACGTTACAATTACATGGAAAGTTAATAAAATTAAAAACACGTTCGATTTCTGAAAATAGCATTAGACTTTTTTTGCAGTGTATCGCGAAACGATTAAAGGAGGGGGCAGACAGGGGGTACCTTTCTCCTTTCTCCCGCCCCTCCTCTCCTTTATCCCTCCCCTTCTCTCCTTTCTCCCATTCCCTTTCTCCCTCCCCCTTTTTCTCTGTCTCCCTTTACCCTGTACGCCCCCACATTTAATAGGTTTTTAAACTCACCACGCCTAAGTGAGGTTTTCAGATCACTTGGCGTCCGTCGTCCGTCCACAATTTATATTTTAATATTTTCCTCTGAAACCACTGAGCCAATCTGAACCAAACTTTGGTGGAATGGTTCTTGGATGGTCCCCTTTCAGAACTACATCCGGAGGCCTGATCATCTAAGCAATATGGCCACAGAAACTAAAAATAGAAATAAGGGTGTTTTCTAACAAAACCTTCTCGAAAATATGTCAAACTTTGGTGGAATAGTCCTTAGTGATCTTCTTTCAGAACTGTATCTGATGACCAAATCCGCTAACCAAGATAGCCTCCTCAACCGAACCGAGTAAGTTTAACACAGGACCCTATGAGAAATTCATTTAAAATTCTTCTCTACTTATTTATTTGTAAACAAACTTTGGTGGATTAATCACTAGGCGAGTCACTTTCAGAACTGTATTAGATAACTCCACCGGAAAACCAAGATGGCCGCCTTAGCCGAACTGAGTTCAAAATAGGAGCCTATGGTGAATTCATTAAAAAATATTTGTCTGGAACTACTTGCTCAATTGGAACCAAACTTTGGTGGAATTGTCTTTAGTTTGGTCCCTTTCAGAATTTGTCCTATGACCCAACGCCAACAAATCCGCCTCAGCCGAACTTAGTTGCACATAGGCCCTTTGGGAAATTCATTAAAAAATTTTTTCGTCTGGAACAACTTGCTTAATTGGAACCATACTTTTTTTAATGGCCCTCCTGTAAGTCATTTTCAGAATTGTATCCGATCACCCTACCCGCCAACTAAGATGGCTGCCTCAACCTAACCTAGTTTAGCATAGGACCCTATAGGAAATTCACTAAATAATATTCTGATCTAAAACTACTTGCTCAATTGGAACCAAACTTCTGGGGAATGTTACTTAGTTGGGTCCCTTTTAGAACTATATCCGATGACCCCACGCGTCAACCAAGATGGCAGCATCAGCATAACTTAGTTTTACATCGGACCCTATGGGAAATTCATTATAAAATCTTCTCGTCTAGAACTACTGCTTAATTGGAAACAAACTTTAGTTGAATGGTCATTAGGTGGATCACATTCAGAATTATATCTACGAACCCCAACCGCTAATAGTTTGCTGCCTCATTTTAATGAGTTTCCTTTAGGACCCTATAAAGAGGAAAATGCCAAAAGTAATATGTTTTAATCGAATAAATCATTTTTAGGAAAGACTGAATGAAAAAGATTTGATAATCTGCAACTCAACTTGACAAGAGCATCAAACATTGCACAAAACATGGGGAAAGAATGTGGCTTAAGGAAAACAAGGTAATTGATATTAAATATGGCTATTATGGATGGTTCATCATTTTGATGTCCAATTCCTGTCGCTTTCCTTAAAGATAAGCCATGCATCACTGATGAATTAATATACAGATACAGCAATGAATTTTAAAAAAAGATGCTAATGGCTCTTTATGTTTAAAACAAAAACTTTCAAAGGAAAATAGTAAGGTATAATTTGGTAGATGGTGCCAATTTTTATACGACTGCAAAAATGAGGTCGCATTATGGTATGGGGTTGTCGTCGTCGTTGTTGGCATCTGTAGACACGATAACTTTAATTTTGTTCTACCGAACCGATCCTTTTAATATTTTGGGACATTGATTTTTGGTACTAGATAAAGATTGGTATTGATTATGGGGGATCTAGCCCCACCCGTTTATTGAGGAGGGACTACTGTTTTTCTGTTATTTTAATACAAGTTCCCCATTTTTTGTCTTAGCAATACAGTCCTTTTAACATACTTTAAAAATCTTTTTTTATTTCAGTTTTCATATGTTTATATCATTATTTAAAAATTCCAAATCGGAAATGTAAGCAAATGCACATGTGTGATTCGGACATGTTGGAGGGGCTTATCTATCAGTCATCTGTTAATATACAATGTCCAGCTGTTCACTGACCATTACATAACCATCACGTTCCATTTGCTTGTTTTACAAGTAATTTTTGCTGTAATAATTATAGAGGAGAATTTAGGAGATGGGAAGGGAAAAAAGAGAAAAAAATCTTTGTGGAAAAAAATCATCTTGCCCAACTTTTCATACTGCCTCTATAAAGACATCTCTCTCTCTTTCTAGATTCAAATGACGAGCATGTCTTCTGTTTAGTACTATTGGCATGTTTGAAACGTTAGAGTTATTAATTCAAAATAATTACAACTCAATACATCAAGATGAATATTTGATTCTTCTTAACTTTTATTGGGATATTTCATTTTCAGAAAAGAGTAAATATTATTTCTCTTTTTGCTATTTCTGGTGCATTTGAATCTTAGACTGTCTGAAAGGAGGAGGAGCTATTACCATATTTAATTGCATGTGGGTGGTCAAATCTATGACATCAAATTTCGACCAAATGCCAAAGCAGTGTTGTCTGGTGATGGATAGTGCACAAATAATGCAAATATAATAGCCTGTGTGTGAATAAACCACATACTATGTGGTTCTTATAATAAATTAATGATGTAAGGTCATTCCTTAGATATTCCCAGTAGAAATTTACTATTTGTCTAAGCATTATTGGGGCCCAAAGAGGGTTTGTTGTTTTTTTTATTTTATAAATTTTAAACAAAAATTGCAAATAGCAATTTAATGGTTACCCCTAAGTATTTGACATTGATTTATGTTGTTTGTGTGTATCAACTGCAAACCCGTGTCCAGCTTTTGGATAATTTGTATCTGAGAGATTTTATAGCCATTCAAAAACAAAGGGGAAATGAAATTTGGCACAGCATATCTATTGACTGAAGACATATATAAAAAATCTGAGACGGCAGGGTTTTGTTGCTGGTGTATGGTAAATTAAAGGGATGAAAACAAAATTTGACTTGGGTTTGACCTTAATGAGCTGTTTTTGTGGGGTATGAAAAGTTTTATTTTTCGTCAAAACTTTGATTCATTGAGGGCTTTCAGTACAATGTCAATGGATTTTTTCTATCTCTTATCATGTTTGAGCTTAAAGGGGTCTTATGGAGAAAAAATTCAATTTCAAATAATTTGAAAAAAAAAATTTATCTGATTTTGATTGATTTTTTTCCAAATCTTTCCTTATGAAAAATGCAACAAAAGTAACACCAGTTTTGAGGATAATGCGGGTCAAACTGATCATAAATCCAGTCATATCACTGTGTCCAGCACATACATGTAACTGTATCCTGCAAATTATGTGGTCCAGTAATTTTTTAAAATACTTTGTCCACACTTACACATAGGTTCATTTGTTCAAATTTCTTTTGTCAATGTTCTGCATTTTTATCATGCTGCACTTGCGAAACACCTCTGTTAGCATCGGGGTTCTTTTATTTACTTTTATATATGCTTGTGCTTAAAGAAACATGACAACGTCATATTGTTCTTATTGCAATTATGATTACAGAAATGATCTAGCTGTTCTGAAGCAGAGGAAGAAGTCAAATACACTTAAGGTATGTTAAAAATAATCATTACACAAGTCCAAACATTTTAAATTCCGTTAAGTAGGTTGGAAACTACTAATGCACACCAAACGAAACTTGCCACAACTTAGTCAGAGATCCTACTTGCACATGTAAATAGTTTTTACCTGTACAAGTTAATTATTTTTACTTGTTTAAGTAAAGTCCATTTCACCTTTTTAATAATTTACTTGTACAAGTAAAATGTTGAAAATTCACACACATTTAAACATTTGGTGTGGCTCATCAAACATTTTTGACCAATAATTGAGATTTTTCTGATTAAATTCAATATTTTGATATTACATAATGAGAAGAATAGTTCAGGCACACACTAGTCTTATAGAAGCAAGCTTTGAAAATTGGTCCCTTGAGACATTAAACATCAATTATAATAAAAGTAATGATGCTTAAAGAGTGGTAATTATCAGAAACAGAATATGATGATATATCTATATGTTTATCTATCCAATGAATCATAACAATGATGATTATGAGGGAAAGTCTTGCAAATATTGAAGATTAATGAATTTGGGCTAATTTAGACTTTATTTATTTATACAAGTAAACATAAATAAAATAGCACAAGGGAGATAAATACAGCACCATATATTTTACTTGTACAAGTAGGATCCCTGACTGATGGAGATGAAAAACAATATTATGCATGGCCTCCTTGACATTTTCCAAATATATTTTTTCATATTTACCTTCTTTCCAAACATCTTGACCATTCACACTTACACCAACCACCAATCCAGGACTTCCCGTCTCATCCTATAGCATAAAACTTTTATTGTAATATTGTCGTAATTGTCTATTACAAAACAGTTATAACATGTATGTGGCATGCATAGTCCATTTTACACTCTAGCAGTTTCTAATTAAGTTCTATTGTAAATAATACACATATCCTTTGACAATTAGTCTGAAATGTTATACAAGTAATTAATTATGTTATTGCCATGATATGGCAAAGATGTGGACATTTTGTGAATTCTTACTTGTATAAGTCATTGTAAGTAGATTTGTCAAGGGAGATAACAAAAAAAAACTTACTCATTAAGTGATTTCCATGTTATGTGTTTACAGTACACACAGTTTTGTATGAAAACACCAAGGCTTGTGAAATATCAATGACTTTCTACCAGCAATCTCCCAGGTCAGGCTAGTGTGTTTTTCATACAAAACATTATCATTATTATGTTTAAAAACTCCAAAGCTGGTGAAATTTCTCTGACTTTCTCCAAATTTCACCAGCAATCTTTGAGGTCAGACCTGAGTGTTTTTCATACAAAGCTCCCTGTGTGTACTGTACATGATCACAATGTTTGATATTACCTTAACTCTTTGAAGCAGATCTCTAGCTTTCTCTATGGCTTCAGACAACTTCACAGATTTGTTCACCAAGACTTCTGACATTTTCTCATTTTGCGTTTTTGCCTCTTCACAGTTAATTGTAAATATTGACTTTTTTGCCTTCATCACAGCTACTAATGAAATTCCTATACCAATGAGGAAGGTTGCAGCTTTGGACCAGAATGAGCTTGTTTTAAACTCCTTTTCTTGTCTTGACTCAGAAAAATAATACCTAATGCTTCCATTTTTACAACTGTCTGTGAATGCCTGATTTCTGTCCAAAATTGATTTGTTTTTTTGTTGTTCTCTCAATATACTTTTACAGTTACTTGATGTTAGCATCAGACATAATTGTTTTATCCTAAATATCTGGCTTGTTGCTCCTGTCCGATTCATTCTTCAAAGTTTATGAACTGCCTTTTATTCTAACAAGATCCTAATTAAAGCTTAATTATGTTAATATCAACAAAAACTGATTTAGACTAAGAAATAATTATTCGAATGAAATAAACACATACAAATATACACACTTAACAATGAAATTAACAAGCAAGTATCATATGCATTATTTCAAATGCACATTAAAAATTTTAATTGTTACTTTTCGAAAAATAATCATGTTCCTCGTTTTTCAGTTTCTGTATTGTTTCAAGTTCAACTGATGGATGCGGTGTAATAAAATACATCACGATTTCAACTACAACAAAAGCTGCAAACAATGCTGCAACGATTTGTTTAGGAAGATTACCTATACGCCCAAGTCCTCGAACTTCGTTAATAATTTCCTCTTTTTTATTTTGCTTAACATATATTGTTGTATGAAAATTTTGCAGCCTCAGGTATGTAGTATTAGGGCAAAAAATAGATTTTATAAGGTGCTGGTTGAATAACTTTCTGTCCTGACGCACTCTGAATGTCACATTTTCTGCGATTGAAGGTTTGACTTTAAAAAATGTACTGGAATAACGAAAGTAGTTTTGAAGTGGTATCCTACTAAATTCTACAGAAAAATTCTGGATAATTTGTAAATTTATCGCTGAAAACATGCCCTTTGAGTTTGTGTTTCTGTGATTTACAGGCGAGTTCAGCGATAAAACCAGGGGATATCATAGGGATAGGGGAGCGAAACGAAGCAATTTAGCCTGGGAAAATCTATTCGGAATGCAACTAT
>JAULBM010322032.1:0-23596 GCA_032357055.1 Geukensia granosissima | reverse complement strand
CCCCTCAATATGACAAAATTGCTAATTACTCCTAAACGGTTCAGATCCCCACCCCTTAACCATATATTTTCTTATTTTATATGACATGGAGATATCAGCAGTATTCTTAATTGCTGTGTCAAAAACATTACAGTGTCAAACAAATTATTGTGTCAAACATATTACAATGTTCTATTGTCGACATGCAGGCGACACACATCTTCCGGGGAAGACTCAAAGCTAAGTTTTAATAAGTCTGTATATTAAGGCAATGGAATGAATGGAGATAAAAAATGTCTAGGTAACTGTTTTGATAGCCTTGACCTCTCTGGCTTGTATAAAGGATTTAATTTATATCCTTTAATAATTTCAGCAAAAAGCAAGTAATTATTAGTTGCAAAGACAATAAAATAATGGTCCCCCTCCATGATGAAGGAAATCTGTTTCTTGTTAACATGTGTGCATAAAACACTTCATTACACATGCACAAGTTTCAGGTCAAAACAGAGAATGACACAAAACTTTATGTGTGTTTTCATAACTTTTTATCACAAACCGAAAAAAACTGTAACAACTTCAATGAACTTGTTGTTTTAAGCATATTACAGGAATTTTTTTTTTGCGGTATTGTTCCAGATATTTCCACACACCTAACTATTTGCATTGAGATTTTGAGCAAAACAATGATTTTGAAAAAAACACTTTCATTTTATACCAGAAAATTTATAAATGATAAATCTCTGAAGGGGAAAATGTTCTTTTTAACAGTACCAAATCAAAATACAAGTATGAATTCCAATTCACTGAGCCCATTATATATTTTCAAATGTTAGTAAAGCACGGCAATATAAGAAACATTTTGTGCAGTGTATTATGGGTTCAGACCGTTTACCTGGGTGCAGGAATAGCTGTTTTTTTCTGAACTGAGCTTTCTGTGTTGGATGAAACAAGACAAATTTCATCAATGATAATACTTAAATTTATTTAGTGGAATGATAAAAACCTGTCTCATCATGAATCAAGCTGGTTATTGTAACACACAATTTTATTGTTGTACCTTTCTTTGAATTTGATTAAGAAGAACTTTGTTTGTATATTTTTTAGACATGGTACTACAGGAACATTGTTATCTGTCTTGGCTTCAGAGCCCTCAGACTATTCATACTTCAATAATACTCTACTCAGAGCCTGGGCAGGACCTTCTCATTGGAAGATTAAACCACTGTCTAAAGGTATATATCATATTTCATATTATGGCTTTGGCCTAGTCTGTTTACCCCCAAAAGTCCACAAGACATCCTTTAAAGAAACATAGTCTGACAGTGAATATGTATCTGATAAGGATTGACTTGATAATTTTTCATATATTAATGGGATAAATACAATTAAACTTACCTATGTACTTACCTCTAGTAGGCAGCTCTAAGATTTGTAAGGCTGCATTTTCTATTCCCTAATTTTTAAGATTATCATTCCAACGAACTATATTTAATGGATCAATAGATTAAATGGTCACTTTTTCTTGTTCCTTAAAGTGACCACTTAATACAGGTTTGACTGTATACAGATAAGTCTTCATTTTAAAGGTAGACATTGCTTCCTGATTTACCTGACCTAAAGAATTCTGAGCTATTGCCATCACTTTGCCTTGGATGTCCCTCCCTTGTCTGTCATTGGTCCACATTTTAATCTTATTCTCTGATATTGCTAGTTAATTTTATTCAAATTTGGCAGAGATGTATATTGGTCATTCCATTAAAAAAACATGATTGGCTTAAACTTTAGGGCTCTTATTGTCAGAAACTATTGGGCTAATTGAATTACAGAATTAATGTATTTTGTGCATTGATTAGACATTTTAGTGAACTCTTACAAAAGTAAAATTCAGAAACAATGGCACTATGAGTAAAAACATAGAAGACACCAAATTTCATATTTTTTTATTATGAATAAAATACAGCATTATGTTCCCTATACAATGTTTGGATGACATTACAGCTATTATCTATGCTGGGTCTGTTGGTAACTTGTAACTTATTTCTCTACAGTTTATCTTCATTTTTACTGAACCTTGGCTAAGTCAGTGATGAGTTACATGAAGAATCCTTAGTCTAAAATTGATTGTTAGTTATCACATCACTATTTTGTTTTGATTATAATGTCTCACACTTATGATCAATTTCAGACTAATGGCTTTTTTGAAAATAATTACTGAACCCTTCCCTGGAAATGATTGGGTGAATCTTCACTGTATTTTCTCATCTGAAACAAGCCAGATAAAATGATTTGTTGTGTGATTGTTCATTTGATGGTCTTCTACAAAAAGAAAGAATTACTTTTGTGCTGATCAGAAATTCAAATGGTGGCCATAGCTATACTTTTAGAACATTGTTTCCCTTAAAAATTTCTTTTAGATCTTATGTACCTTTGTCCCAGCTTATCATCAGACATAATAAATTTATATAAAATCCCAAAATGATTACCGTTAGTCACCCCAATCTTAGAAGTTGCATAGATTTTTTTTAATGTGCAAAATCCAGCTTGGTGGCCCATTTTTGTCATGTTTGTTCAGAACTTGTTCTAAATTGCTGGATTAATTTCAGTGAAACTTTCACAGAATATTTAGAGCTTCAAATAGCATTGACTTCGCCATTTTTAGACAAAAGGGAGCAGGTAATAATTGCTCCCATCCTTTTAATGTTTTTATTTTAAATCTTTTTCAGATAATCGAACAAAAAATCTTACAGAGCTGGGAAAGAAGAAGTTGAAAAAGGAACCATTTAAAATGGATTATGAACAACAAGTAGACTTTGATAACTATTTTAAAGTTTCCAGAGCAACAATGTTAACGAAAGCTACAATGATAAAACATAGTAAAAAGAAGAACACTCTTCCAAAAGATTTACATTATGATGCTGAGAAATTATTCAGGTTATTCCAGAAGTCAAAAGTTATGGTAAGAATTAAGATATTGTTCACATTATTCCTTAGGTGCAGAGTTATGGTAAGAATTGAGCAATTGTTCTGGTTATTCCGAATTCCAAATTTATGGTGAGAATAAGAAAAGATTTTACCAACACTTGCACATAGAAATGTTTAAGGTTATTCCAGAAGTCCAAAGCTATAGTAAGAATTCAGGAATTGTTCAGGTTATTCCAGAAGTCCAGAGCTATGGTAAGAATTCAGGAATTGTTCACGTTATTCCAGAAGTCCAGAGCTATGGTAAGAATTCAGGAATTTTTCAGGTTATTCCAGAAGTCCAAAGTTATGGTAAGAATAAGTAAAGGTTTTACAAATGAGTCAGTTTTTCAGGTAAAAGTTTAAAAATATGAAAAATGAGACTGGTATTGTTGAACCTGGTGCAATTGACATATTTGTTTCTGTATTTTACTGTGTTAACCAGTACTACTACTTTGCTGATATATATTGTGTATGCAGACTTTTGATCTTAAGACCACAACAGAATACTTTATACTAAACTGATAAAATTCATAATATTTTAAATGTTATAATTTTATAACATGTTTGTTTTGTTTTTTTTTTTTAAATTTGATATATTCCATTTAATATATGTTTATGTTTATGTTTTGTTAATTTCCTGATTTTCCATATTTTTTAGATTAAAAGACAAAAGAATACCATTGATAATGTTGATGATGAAATAGAAAATTATGATTTTAACAACTCAAATGATGTGGAAAACTACTGTCCAAGAGGAGATGAGGTACATAATTTACCTGATACTGCTATGGTTTTAAAGGAATATGATAAATTTACCTGATACTGCTATGGTTTTAAAGGAATATGGTAAATTTACCTGATACTGCTATGGTTTTAAAGGAACATGATACAATGTCAGACTTGTCCTGAATATACATGAAATATTTACTACTGGACGTTAAACAACAATCAGTCAATCAATACAATGTTGGATTTTGATAATTATTTAGTCTCTGTGTCACCTTTATAATACAATGTAGTTTTTTAATTTATAATAGCCAGAACAGTTTTGTGTTTTGTAATCTTATATTGAAATGCAGTTCACTACACAAAAAAGCCATTAACAAACCGGGGAATTAATATTTTAGGTGCATTTATATAGAAAAACATGTAGATGACATTAGAATTTCTTAAACCTTGGCACTTTTATAGATTATGAAAATCAGCAATGAATAAAATTTCTTAAATAGCTTTAAGTTTGTAAAAAGATCGTAAGTGTGTAACATTACATTCAAATAAGGAGGTTCGGGTGACTAAATAAAAATCGATAGAATTTTTTTTTTATACTTTGTCAAAAGATACTCTATAATGTGCTATTCCAAATATTACAATCAAATGTCTACATAACCGAACTCGTTTTCAAGCAACGGCTTGTGCAAAATTCTCTATTTTCTGTTGATTATATAGGGAAAAACTGTATTTTTCTCCACATAGAGTACATAAAACGATAGAATTCTGAAAGATAGCTTTTATCATTTATTAGAAAATAAAAAGAAAAAATAGGATCACCGATCTCGTTTTCTTGCTACATTAATAAATCCTTAATTCTATAGTGCAATCCTTTATAAAATTAAGTCTTTGGAGTAACTTCCTTGGCAATGTTTAATTCCTTAAAGCACTTTATCCTTTGTTATTGCATAAAAAATAATTATGTCATTAGATAAAAAATAACAATATTTTTATTGTGTTGTAATTTCGTACAAGTATTTTCTTTCTTAAAATTAATATTTGCAATTTCAGAAAAAGTTAATACCCTTAGTTTGCAATCCAATATGGCGGAAGACACCCGAACCTCCTTAATATTGTAATGTGAAAACTTCTAATCTATTGTAGACTAACGATTCTTTATGAAATCTGTCACTGCTTTTGGAGGTTTCTTTAATAAGAAAACACACCAATTATCCAGTGTCAAATGTTTCATGCAAATTCAGAAAGATAAGTTAATAAACAATAAATCATACAAGCTGCAGGAATGATGTCTGGCCAGGGAATTATCTTGTAACAGGATGCCAAGTTGGGATGGTTTGGAGAATCCAAGCCACTAACGTCTTCACTTGGCTGCTTTCAAGGTGGCTGGGTATTTTTACAAAGGATGGACACAATGATGAATGACTGTTTTTTTTCTTACACAGTATTATCAATCATATTAAAATTTATTTGGACCCAAAGAAAAAAAGCGTTATCTAAAGTTCACAAATGCTTATGAGCATTATGAGAGTTATGTCTCAAAAATGGCAAGTGCAAAACTGGTATAGAAATATGACATAAGATTTTTGATGAACATCCTAAGGTATTTGAAATAATTTCTGTATAAGTGATTATGTTATTCATTTAGGCAGACTTAAAATTTGGTTAACTAGGTAAGAAACAGTGGAAGGCATTGGCGCCCATATATTTGTTGTTCGCTACAAACAAGCAAGTTGATAAAGACTTGAACATGTATATAGCTTGTATACTCATTTTGTTTCAAACAGTAAATTAAAGCCAAACAAAAAAACATTCCTAGGTTCTCAGGCCATTTTTGTACAAAATTCATTGCGGACAGGAAGTAATTTTTTTTTCTCTGATGATCATCTTGAGAAAACCAAATGTTTATCAAGATACCACGCTTGCGTGACTTCGGCTTAACAAATCTTACCTAGAGATTGCCAAATGACTAAAACCATCATCAACTGATGACCCAATTTCTTTTCAAATCCAATTTTTGCGACAGAATGTTACATTTAACAAGGTGCCTGAGAACCGAACATATTTTTTTTGGTGGCATAATCCTTTCCTTTGCTTACAGAAGTAATCATATTGAATTTAGATAAACTATTGGTAATTCTGTCTACTGAGGCTAGAATAATGAATATTGATGTTTTATAGGCTGTTGATGACGATGATGATGAGAATGGAGATTTTGGTTTTAACTTCACAGCCGACGCTGGTTCTCAGGAAACCAATGATTCTCAGGGAGTTATGGTTAATGATATGTCATTAGATGCTACCATGTTAACAGGAGACAAATTACTAGAAGTACCTAGAAAAGTAAGATTAATTCTTATTTTTTATGCCTTCACTTTTAGGCAACAAACAAGTTTTATCCCTATTCATACATAGGTCACTATGTCCTTACGCAAGTCAAATTTTGTCACAGATTTCTCTGCGTTTTTATGTTGGGTTGGTTTGATTTTTAGTTTGAACCAGGGTGAGTTGTACCATGTCTCCCCTTGTCAAATCCATCTGATGTCTACTTCCTATTTGCCAATGGCTTCCTTCTCCCATGGACACATTTTCTTTTATTTCCAACTTATTCAGCTAATAGTACTTCTGTTTCCCAGAAGTTAAAAGATAATCTTTGTTGTACTGTCATGTTTCCCAGAAAGTTAAAAGATAATCTTTGTTGTACTGTCATGTTTCCCAGAAACTTAAAAGATAATATTTGTTGTACTGTCATGTTTCCCAGGAAGTTAAAAGATAAAGTTTGTTGTACTGTCATGGTTCCCAGAAAGTTAAAAGATAAACTTTGTTGTACTGTCATGTTTCCCAGAAAGTTAAAAGATAAACTTTGTTGCACTGTCATGTTTCCCAGAAAGTTAAAAGATAATCTTTGTTGTACTGTCATGTTTCCCAGAAAGTTAAAAGATAATCTTTGTTGCACTGTCATGTTTCCCAGAAAGTTAAAAGATAATCTTTGTTGCACTGTCATGTTTTCATTGTTTACAATTTTTATGTTTTAATTGTAGGTAGCAAAGATTGACATTGGTTATGCTAAAACAGCTAAGAAGTTAGATGTTAAAAGATTAAAGAGAACAATATGGAACATTTTAACTGAGTCGGAGGAAGACAAGGTAATATTTTAAAGCTCAAATTAACAGAATTTCTTTTTGAATGGCAATACCTTCTTTTTGTTATTTGATAGTTTTCCCGAAATTTTGCATTTATACATCAAAAGTTTAGCAATAGCATATTTATATGCTTGATGTTTAAAAATATTGAAAAGTTAATGTTGCAAATAAAAATTAAAAAAGAAATGTATTTATATTTGTAGGACAATCCTGGGACCAGTGGACAAGATCAGCTAAATAAAACAATGGATAAAACCATATCATTCTCCAGCTTGATATCAGAATTACCTAATCGAGTGTCTGGACAGACAGCAGAAAACCTTAGTGTACCTATAGCTTTTGTTTGTTTATTACATCTCGCCAATGAAAAGGTCAGTTTTAAAAAAAACAGTCAATCTTGACTTTTAGGAAATATGCTTTTTAGACGCCATGTTTACTGTATAAAAATACATGTATACATGAGGTATTAAAAATGTTGCTTCCTATTTTGGCTTGTGGGTAACTTCCTTAATGATCTGTTAGTATACTGGGTCATTGCCATGCTTTAAGTAGTGGATAAAGATTCATCTCTCAGGGCTCACATTGGATGGCAATGTTGACAAAGCAAGAAGTTGCCTGAGTCACCATGACCATCTCTTGAGGTCGCCGAGAAATTTTAATAAAATTATGAAATTTAGAGGAGACTTTTGTTAGTTTACCTTTATTTTGAGTAAAATTTCTGCCTGGGAAGTGTAAAAGCTTATAAAAATCACAGATTTTGTCTGTTTTTCAAAGTGGAGAACCATTAGACATGCCAGTGTTCAGTGAAAACAAACACCACCTTCAACCTGTTATTGCTGATCATGAATTTTAAATTTACCAGTTTAGTTTGTTACAACAAAATTTTATATTTTGAAAGCTAATTTCAATGAAGCAGCCATTCTCTTCTGCTAATCAATGGATTAATCTTAAATTTATACAATAAAAGGATCAGGCTTCTATTGGCACTCCTTTTCAAGTACTTTCACTGTCATGGTAATCTTTCTCACTAAAAAGGTAAAAAAATTAATAATTAAGTCAAGATAATCCATGTTTCCATGTTATGTATTTGATCATCATGGTAGTGAACATTTCCAATATTGAAATTTGTAAAATTCCCAGACGTTATCTTCATATTTGGCTAAGGCCTAAAAAAAATTCTGTGTTTCCGGTGACGTCTCCTTCAAAAATATGGTCGGTAGGTAGGCTTTTTTTTTGTTTTTCCCCTCCATGTTGCCCAAACCATTTATTGTAGTATCGATTTTGTACCTCCACTCTGGAGAGCAAGACGATTCTAGTAAAAAAATGTATGCCGGAAAACGCTGAAGACAAAAATAGGGTCTGTTGGGTTACTGGAACCATGGAATTTTTTTTAGGCCTAATCAGCATTCATTACATTATGAACTGTATACATCATTTAGTTCATAAATGTTACTTGTAATTTATAAAGTTTGATCTTAATATTTTTAATGTGTATGATGGAGATAAATTCATAAAGCACTTTTAAAATTGCAGTTAAATTTGGATTTTAAATATTTGTTATAAACTTATGTAGAACTACAGAAACAACAATAAACATACATTTGAATTATATCTTATAATGAATGTATTTTTTTTACAGAACTTGAGGATAGAAAACAGTGACATGAAAGACTTGTTGATATCTCAAGATGTATGAATTCAGAACTGTAAATTGTGTAACGATTGTAAACATTGTATAAAGAAACAGTATTGTGTTCATGTCTATCTTACTATGCAATTGAGAAATGAGGCCATTTTGTTTCACTGCAGTTACAGTAAGAAATCTATTAATAGCTTGACGCTACTGTACATTGTACAACAATCTGTTAATTTAATGTCTAGTTGGTGCTCTAATGAATTTTTTTAATAGCTTGGAAAATTTTGTGAGAATTTTTTTACTCAGGTGAACTTAATTCCATTCATTGATTGTTATGTTAATTTAATTACATATTTTATGTGTCCATTGCATTTTTTTTAGCTGTACAGAGGTTTTATTTATTTTTAGTCGAAGAATTTTATATCATTTGAAGTAAAACTGTCAAAAGAGTTGTGTTGTGTAAATCTGATAATTGACAGGCATTTCATACTAAAGGCTTTCTGTAAATATTGTACTATCATTGACATTAGACTTGAAGATTTCTTAAATACCCTTAACAATTGTAAGTACACTCTCTTATTTCTTTCTTGTCTATGAACAGATTTATAACATATGTAATGAAAGTCATAAAAGTGTTGCATAGCAAACCAAAATTCTGTTTTAATGTTCTTTACAACTCGAATAAAAATATGAAAAGCTTATAGAAATTCTTGAAATTAGTTAAAAGTATTTATAACATCAAAATAAAATAAAAAAAAAATTCTGTATTTTTACAGAAAGTAGTTTTTTGTCACCTATGTATCACAGAACAACATATAAGGATCATTTTTGTCACCTATGTTTCACAGAACAACATATAAGGATCACTTTCCCTCATCATCCTGTGTCTTTACATGGCAATAATTTCTGTCACATTTTCCTCAGAAACCCTGCAAGTTAGTTAAAGAGTTCAGTAAAAATATACAATTTGATCCACAAAAAAGCCTAAATATGTCATTATATTGATGTTAAACTTGTATTAATTATGATAATAGGTTTGGTGTTATGGACCCTTAATTGTTTACAAAAAATTTAATCAGTATTTACCGGTAGTTGTTCTTGTATAAAATGTATTGGACAGAACATGCTTTTTTGTGAATAATTACTATGTACACAATTTCTAAGTGGGAGTCCATCTAAATTCAGGTAGCTAATGAACATATTGAAACGTTCCTGATATCAGTTTGCTGTGCAGTTTCTTCTTACATTAAACATTTAAAGATATAACTGTTACAGGTCAGCTATGGATATTGTATTTTTTTAAGGAGAATCTAAGTCTTTTGGTTTGGAAGAAGGTGAAGGCTATATATTTGAAGGCTCACAGGAATGGATTTTAATTAATTTATTAATCAAACTTGCTATGCACAAAATTTTAACTGTTGTCTGGTCATATGTTAAAACATTATATTATTAGTAGGGTTTTTCATTGAACTAGATGTATTTCCTTTGCCAAATGTCTAAAATCTCAGAATAAATACATCAAAATATTGTTGTTTGGTTTGTTTTTGCACAATTTATGTTTTCTGTTGCTACTGTATTGTACTGTTTATACACATTTTGTTGTAAACTAACAAATGAAGTCCTGGTGACTGTTTCACAAAGCATTTGTATTATTTGAGTCCGTGTGAATACTTAAATAATATAGGGTTATTGCACGAATATTGGTAAATATTGTCATGAGTAGAATATTATATTGCACGAGCTTGCAAGTGCAACTAATATTCTATGAGGGATAATATTCATCAATATTTGTATTATTCAAGTGTGTGTGTGAATCCGCAAATAATACAGGGTTATTGCACGAATATTGGTAAATATAATCCTGAGCTTGCAAGTGCAACTAATGTTCTATGAGGGATAATATTCATCAATATTTGTGCAATAACCCTTTTATTGTATGGCATAAGCATTAAAATGCTAAAAACATCAATTTTCAACATCTATAATGTATCTTTTTCAGAGCAATATTGCAATTTGTGCAGCATCATAGAATATTGCATACTAACGTTTGGTTACGTTCAACGGAATATAACGTTGCTATACAATAATATATGTTACTTACATGTGTGTCACTGTAACACCTACTTTGTGAAACTCACCTGATGAACTTGAATAAACACCTTTTAAAAGTAAGTTCTATAGTCAGATCTTATAAATTTCAAATATTGATTAGAATTTTGGCAACCCAAACTGGATAAGCCTTCAGTATTGCAAAATGGAAGCTTAAGTTTTCATGCATGTTAAGTCAGTAAAAATGAATGTGGAGTATTTGCATTGATTTAAAGCATGTGAATGGAAAAAAAATGTAAGATTGTCCTTTAGACAAAACCCCCGAGGGCGGCCGGGGTATAGAAATAGGTCGTTTGGTTTCTCCGCCTGCAGGTAGAACCCCTGCTATAGGGGCGTCCGTTAGGTCGAGCAGGATGTATAAATAATCGAACTCCCCTTCTCGAAGGTTGTGCTGGGGAAAGAATAGGCACCAGGTATCACCGTCCTGTAGGCACTAGTCCTCTAAAAGGGTTGTCCCTGATTGTGGGGGATGTAAAAATTCACAATCCGTCACGAGGGAGACGTTAAATACACCCCATGTTTAGGAAATAAGCTGTTAAAGACCCCTTGTAACAGCTTATTTTGAGTGGTCAGTAGGCGGCCAGTTCAAGGTTAAATTTTCTGCCCTTATCCAACCCGCAATTTTTCCAGTGACAGTCTAAAAGTCCCTTCCTTACAGGTCCCTTGCTCACAGTTTACATATTGATTTATTGTTTAACTTGTTTTTGTCCTGAATATGCATGAAATATTTGCCACTGGACATTAACAACAATCAATCAATCCTTTAGACAAACACCCAAAAAATATAAATTACAGACATTTTCATGTGTTAAGCCTAAAGAAATTGTAAGCATGTTAAGCCTTATTATTGAATGTAATGAATTTGTATACATGTTGAGCCTATAGTCCTTTTCGAAAACATATTTCTGGAAGTCCGAGTTAGGTTAAAAAAGTTAAGATTTTGTAAGAGTTGTTCCCCTTTGTGGGTGGTGCATCACATGGACATAAGAATGAGCAAGGAGAAAAACCTGACTTTCCCCTGTACTTTATCTTAAATCATTTGCTTTCCACAACTGCCAAAAGTAGATAAATTATTTACGCTCCACATTTTATTCTATAAAAACTAAAAATGAAAGCTTTAACTAATTGTCCTGGACAGAAATTGATGCACCTTTTACCAGTAATTTTTATGGAAACTTTATACCATACTTCCTGGAAGCAGGGAACCAGAATGGTAAATTTCAATTTTAGAAGGAACCACAGCCTTCCGGAAATGGGTTTTTGAAAAGGGCTATAGATGTAAATGTGGAGAATTTTTATGCTTGTTTATCTTACCGGAAAATTTGTATTAATGTTAAGTCTGTAGAAGTAAATGCTGAGAATTTGCTTGCATGTCAAGTCTATAGAAATGGACATGGAGAATTTGTATGCATGTCAAGCATTAAGATTTGAATGTGAAAAATTGCATGAATGTTAAGGCTATATAAATGAAGGTTAAGAATTTGCATGCAAGAAATTTTATTGTCATATGAAACTGGGAATGGAATTTAGATATTGATACATCTGAGTAATGTATGCTTTTATCATGGGTTGAGAAAAAAATTTGCATAACCTTGTGTTTTCGGGCATTGAGAGTGTAATGTAAGAAATTCTGACTACGATTATCAATTCATTGGTTGGTCACTATTTTACCACCAAATGATTCCCAATGTGCATCCTGATTACTGTAAATATATTGACAATCCTCAATATTTTTTTATTTTTTATTATGAACTTGTAGTATAGGAAAACTTGCATATATGAAGGGATTCGCCCATGTAACAAAACAATGTGGTTTTCTGACTATACTTGTTTGAGTGTTAAAGGTAGGTAACTTGTTTATTTGAATTTCCTTAATGAGGTTGATTGGGACAATGATTTCAAACTTAAAGTAACAAATTGCAAGGAAACTGATATTTAAAATAAACAGAGTCTATTGCACCTTCAACCATACCATAACCATAGCAGGCTGTCTGCTGCTTTCAAAATCTTTTAAAAAGTTCTGCTGGAAGTAGAGAAATCTAACCAAATATAAATGAAAAAATGACCTGTCTTATTTGAACCTAAACTTAAGCATAACTAAGCAAAAAATAAAACATCTGAGGTTCTACTTTCAAGTATAAAAATGGTAATATTGGCAAACTGCCAAAAACATGCAAAAATGTGTTTGTTTGTTTAACATTCATCAACTTTATATCTTTTATGAAGATTTAGTGTGAGCAGAAATGTGGGAACCAATGATTGTCTCCAATCAAGCTAGTTTTATTTATGGAACTGAATTTAGAAATAAAATTCTTCTAAGATTGCACCTTGAATTCAACAATTGTGGAAAATAATAAAATTAACTGGTTTCATACCTAAAACTGGCCTTTCCCTGTTTCTTTGCTTATAAATGATGGTCTGTAAAATTGTTGCCACCTTGCACCAAAACAAGAAATAACCAGACAAATTGTAACCAGACCTTAGTCCTGAAGGTTGGCCTATTTCACCAGAGGTTGTAACTGCAGCTAGAACTTAGTTAATTCTGGAACTTGTGAAAATTTAATTAACAATCAATTTGTAAGTTCGCATGACCCAAAGGGTCTTCTGAACTATTGTCGTCACATGTATGTCTTTCACATTGATGTTTTAAATCTGTTTTAGCTGAATTGAGACCAATCTTGAATTGAGTTGTCCTTTGGTTGTCCTCTTTCAAAACAGAATCTGGTATTACCACATGTTAATCAAGACAATGGATATTAATAAAACAGATTAAGGGATGGCAGTTTTTAAAAAGTGGCTGAAACTCCTTTGCTACTACAAACAAATTTTGGGTTACATGGTCGTCTAAAAAGATTGTTTGGCACTTATTTAACAGGGAAATTTACATAAAATATTTTTGTCATAATGGACAAAAACTTCAAAGAAAATTTTTTGAATGGTCCTTGAATGGTGCTCAAGTAAAATTATGTCTACAAGCATTTACTTTAATATCTTCTCAAAATTCCTTGCCAGATGAAAGCAAACTTTGGTAGAGCAGTTATTGGGTCACCCTCTACCAATTATTTATTCTGCACTGCTCCTGCCAAGCAAGATTGCCACCATTTCTAATATTACAATAGAATTAATTTATTTTTATAAAATATTCTTCTCTGCAGATACTGATCTAATAAGATCCAGAGTTTAGTGTTTTTAGGAGGTCTCTTTTGGAATTTTATCAGATATTTGCACAAATCAACCTAAATGGCCTGAAACTACTGAACAAAAGTCAACCAAACTTGTTTATTGAATGTTGCTTAACGTCCAGTGGCAAGTATTTCATGCATATTCAGGACGAGCATATTAATGAATGACGATGATAATCCCTGCTTTGTACAAGACCGACATGCTGAGCCGGATTTTTAACGTGCTAGCTCACGAAAGCAACAGTCCGCAGGAAGACATGCCAGTTTACCCAGACACACTATTCTGACTCTGGGCTGACCAGTCTTTGCTCTTTCTCCATAATGCTGCGTGCTTAGTGGAGAAGCAGAAAATACCAATTTAAGAGTCTTTGGTTTGACCCGGCCGGGGATCCAACCCACCACCTTCTGCACTTTGGGCGAGCACACTAACCATTACACCACCGAGGCAGTCAGAAACTTAGGAAGAATAGTCCTCAACCAACATTTAAAAAAAAAAAAGAATATAGAATTAATGCTGAAGACAACAACCCCATCGGTATTAAGACTTTTTACAAATTCATTGTATATAAAGCACTTTTCTGGATTTTCCAATAGCCAAAAATGTAAATGGTCCTGAAATAATCAATTGGCGAAACAGTCCTAGGAGCTTTGGTTTGGGGTTAGTACCCTTCTAGTGCTGTTTCTCAAATAAATAAAATGCTTCATAATTTGAGTTTGGAAAAATCTTAAGCTATAACATATCACAGTATATTGTTTTTCTGACAGGAATAGCTCTTGAATGCATGAATATTTATTTTTTCCTATCTCAAATGTGGCCGGATTTACCATCCCAAATTTAATATCAAGATACACACTTAAAATTTTATATTACAAGTTGTTACAGTGTATCCAGGTGTGTGCAATATTTTACAATGTTTTGATTGATTTTAGTGCAGTTTTATTCTTATTTGATAAATATATGAGTTCAATTAGGGAAGTTTATCAGATAATTATGAGTTACCTCCCATTAACCATATCATCTTCACAGCTTTTGAATGTAAACTGAATTTCATTGATCATGAGGTAAAAAACTGTAAATTTTTCAGGTATCAGTTTATGAATTTATTTTTTTAGATTAATACAAAATTCAGCTTGATGCACTTTATAATATTCTTGTGGTGGGTAGGGGGTGTCACAAAAAAGTGGAGTGACTTGTAACATGATTTTAAACCTGACAGCTATCAAATATTTAACAAAAAAGGTATTTAACTGCTTTAGCATATGATTTTAAGTTTGATCAACATTTTTGTTTTATAATGTATTGCTATATGTGTACATAATGTAGCATTGTATATGATTTGCAGTAGAAGCTTGATATTTTAGTGTATTGTGGTGTTTTCCAGTTCTGAGTAGACAGATTTCAGTGGTTGTACTTTTTAATGCCTCCTGCAAGAGATGCCAAGCATAAATTATTTGGTCTTTACATTTCTTTGTCCATCTTTCCTAAGTTAAAGGTACAGGTTTAAGATAAATTTTGGGCCAATTATTGTTGATAACATTTTATTTTGGGGCCATTTATAGGTTTTCTTACCATGTAGATCTTTGTGCATTATTGAAGGCCTGTTTGTAATTTAAACTTATTGGATGGCTGTCTCCATGATAATCAGACCACGTCTCCTATTTCTTTATTTTCATGAAGGAGTTTTAATATTATGGAATTTGTACCAGGTTTTTTATGAAGGTGTCTGATAGCATAATGATACTTTGTACATAAGATAGTTCGTGATATGAACTGCAAAATTTTTGTGTGAATCTATTGTGACCCCAGGGTCACAGGTCAGTGACATTTATTTCTTTGTAGAATATCAATGTTAGTTTATGTTGAAGGTAGATTTCCCCACCTACAAATTTTTTTTTTCATGAATGCCTGAATTACACATATAATTGTAGAATATGAAACTGAGATACCAATTTTGTTAATAAGTCAAATTTTTTATGCATTGATTTTAAACCATTTATGAAAAAATTACATGATGACATTTGTCACATTCACAAACAGTCAGTGAGCAAATCAACAATAAAACGAGAAATTAAAAATGTACAATGTTAATTTTAAGTCAGGTGATTTGTACTTACAATTTAATTCATAAAAATAATTGGGTTGCTATTCCTCCTATTCTATCTGATCACCTCAATGGTGTAATGGTTAACATGCTCACCTCAAGTTCAGAAGATCATGAGTTTGATCCTCGGCTCTGTCAAACCAAAGACATTAAAATTGGTATTTGCTGTTTCTCCCCTAAGCACCCAGCATTAAGGAGTAAGAGCAGACTGATCGTCTCAAGAGTCATAATTTGTCTAGGTAAAGTGATGGACTATTGCTTTTGTGAGCTAGCATTTTAAAAAATCTGGCACAGCTTGTGGGTCTGGTACAAAGCAGAGTTCATTCATCATCTCTCATTAATATGCTCTTGTCCTGAATATGCATGAAATAAAGGCAGCTGGACATTAAGCAACATTCAATCAATCAATCTATTTCATCCATTCAATTTTTCCTTTATTGAATAATAAAGCCAAATTTTACAGTTTGTCACAAGTTTTCACCTATTTTCAGTGCAATGTATAAATTTATCTATAAAAAGAAATTGTAAACCAGGTGACTTATTCAGATAGCATTTGTAAGACTTCACTGTAACTAAAATATATACATTTCTACAGGATTTATGTGCACATAAATCTTGTGTATGCTTTTTGAAATTAAAAAGTTGTTGATAGACTAAACTAAAATGTTGTATATGAAAAGATAATTCATTTCCTACCATGTATTCCCTTCTGCATAATTGTAATATAGGCTTATAATTTAATGATATAATTTGATATGCTATAGAATGAAGTGTGTCTATATAACTAAGGGGGAATTGTTAGTCTTTGTTGTTTATAATGTGTTATTTGACTGACCACAGAGATACCTTCATGGACTGACTTAAATAGACAAATGTAAAAGGACTGTTGGTAATTTGTATAGGAAGTATGGCTGAACTGTGAGATATACTGGGAACGTCTGGGTACATTGCTGGTAATTCAATTTCACTCGCCACATCTTATGTTCCTTATAATGAACAAAAGGGTAAAATATAGAGTATAATAACAATAACTAAGTACAGTATAGGTAGACTTTTTTAATAAAACTGTCAAGGTATTTTTCTGCCTACAAGGAATGATATCCAATATGAATGAATAAGTATAATTTCTTGAGATACTTGGAGAAACAAACATGTTTATGTCAGATATGTTGTCCTCATGCATTTTTATCTCTTATGAGGTACCCCCAGCATCAGGCAGCAAGGAAAAACTCTATAACTGCTTTCATGCATTTCCTCATCAACCATTACTTTGACTATACCAGTATTTATTGTATGAACTACTTGGTTAGGAAACATTATTAAAGTCCATTCTACCTTACTGACAAATCTCACATCAACCTTATTTGTTTGCATAATACATCTCGGAATGACAATTACAATGTTTTAAAACACAAATCTGGATGCTGACTTTGACCTACATTTAGTTCATGGATGACTTTGTTAGGAAACATCCATTTTCCTGAGATGTCCAACATCATCCATATTGTTTAGTGTGATGTATCTAGGTGTATGTTTCCAGTGCTGACTTTTACCTATACTGTAAAAGTATTATTATTTGTGTATTTCAATTTTCACAGAAACTTATTTTCAAACCTTTTCACAGCTTTATATGTTTGCCTATACAAATCCAGTTTTCAAATAAGTATTTGGCAGGCAAGAATTTTTGTGATAAAATCATGTCTGTGACGACAGCAAAAAAAGTAAAACACTGTAAATATTACTTCTTTTACATTATCCAACTGCTGATAGAAGATTTTAGGCGATCTAGCCCCACCTGTTTTTGGGGGAAGGGCCAAGATTTTTTTCTTATTTGAATGCCTCTATTTCATGTCCAATTTTGATGGTTTTTTTTTCTTTGTATTTCCCATGAAAAAGTGAACATAATAGGACACAAGCAACATGACCTATCTCTTACTGAGATATGAGGGGTCCAAAAATTGCCACGCCCTAATTTTTGAAACTTTTTTATTTCTCATCGGATTGATGGGTTTTTTTTGCAAATGATTCCTTATGAAAAATGCAATAAAAGTTCCTCCAAGCATTTTTTTGTAAAATGTACCGTTTTTTGTATAAAAGGAGTCGAAGGGTTTTTCATCCGATTTTGATAGGGTTTTTTTTGCATTAAATTTCTCTCAATGAGAGCTTTCAGAAGTATGTCAACAGATTTTCTCTATCCGTTTTCTTACTGTTATCAAGCTAAAAGTTATCAAAGTCGTGGGGGGAAGGGGGAATTCAATTTCGTATAATATGGAAATTTTTTTTTCAATTTGATTTTGATGGGGTTTTTTGCAAATGACTCCTCATAAAAAATGCAATAAAAGTTACTCCAAGCATTTTTTTTGTAAAATGTACAATTTTTTGTATAAAAGGGGTCAAAGTGTTTAAAAAATGTGATTTTGTAGATGTGAAATTTTTATTTTTTATCCGATTTTGATGGGGTTTTTTGCATTAAATTCCTCTCAGTGAGAGCTTTCAGTAGTATGCCAATGGATTTTTTCTATCATTTACCATTATCGAGTAAAAAGGGGTCAAAATAGTGGGGGGTGGGGGGAATTCACTTTCGTATAATATGACAAAATTTATTTTTAATACGATTTTGATGGATTTTAAATCTTCCAAATGATTCCTTATGAAAATTAACAAAGTGACACCAGTTTTGGGATAATATGAGTCAAAATGATCTTTTTCCAGTCATAACACTGTGTCCAGCACATTATTGTGTCCAACAAAATAATGTGTCCACACTTACCCAAAGGGTTTTTTGTTTACCGTTCACATTTTAACTTGCTGCGGTCGTATCATGCTGCGCTTGCAAAGCACCTCTGTTTTTCATTGCCACATTCCTATCTCTATGAAGCTAATGAACATCTGAAGGAACAATTTTTTAACTTTTGTTCTGATGTCATGAAAGGCCAATTTCACCCAGCCAAACAATAACTTCATTATTAAACTGTTAACGCACTTTTTTCCATTTTGTGCTGTGTATTTTTGAACCAAACGATGGTATCTTAATTTGTTTTCATACTTTTTATTCAATGAACAAGAAACCATGTTTCTATTCCTTTCTTGTTCAGACAATTCTAAATTGCACAAATTTGAGTAATATGGGGCGATGTTTTCAAAAATTCGTTTTCACTGGAATAACTTTATTTTTTAAGCCGGAACTTTATTATTATAATCACCTCTGAACATTGTATATATTGACAATTGTAAGACCAATCAAATGTAGGGTGTAATTTTAATTATTTTGACAATGAAATCAAATGGAAGTGTTATGTAAAAAAATGATTTAATGAAAGTGGTACACAACACCTATGAAAAATAACTGTAAAAATCATTGAATCATAAATGATTTGAAAGCAAAATTTATACTTCTCAGTTGTCCAAATTTTTAAAGATAAATCAGTATCTCAGCAAGCTTGATAGTGCGTTTGAGTTGTGATACTGACGAAAATTTCAATTAAGACCTTTAAAAACTGTTATTCTTTTTATTGGCAACATCATAATTAACCTCAAATTACCACTTTTCCAGCATCAAGGCTGCAGGCTCACATGTGCCTGATATTGATATATACAGGCAACAAGATTAAGGGAGAATTTCCAATCTGTCAATAAATGTTTGTATTGGCTATAGACTCAGATTAAGCTTATTTACTACAAGTAAGAACGATGCTAGGCCGAACAATATTCAGTATGATTCATATCTAATTTGTTGAAACAGTGGCAGATTTAGCCCCTTACCGTTAATCCTTTTTCTGTATTTTGGCATCTTTTGTAAACCACAAACGATTTTCACATTTGTCTTTCAAAGATTTTGAATGTTTGATACATGATTTCCAATTGACAGCTCAGAAATGACGGCAAGTTAACAGTAAAAATTAAGATTTCTTACAGGATAATCTTGATGTTTATACCATTGTCTGAAGCCATGTAGTGGAAATATTGTGCCATAAAGTCCCAGGAGTGATGCCACATTATGGAACTTCATAGGACCAAAATATTGCTGCATTCCAATTATCACTTTGCTTGCTTGCACAGTTTACCACCACTTGCAACGGCTTTGATAATGAGAATATTTGAACTCCAAACACATAAAATTTTTGGTTGTCAATATGATGTATTAAATACATCATAATGATTAATTGTAGGCATCAATTATTGGTCCTGTGCCAGTAATGACAATAAATTTGTACCCTCCTTATATGTTAAGGGAGGGTATGATTTTTTGTTCTATAATGATATATGTTAGTGTTTGCCTTTTCATATTGTAAATTTTTATACTAAAATTATTAATGTATTTGCATTACTGTGGTAAAAAGGTAGTTTTTTATACAAAAGTGATTTTAGAGGTTGTATTTGTTTTCCTGTTAAACAGGTAATGTTGTTTAAATTTTCATATATCATTTTATTTAAACCATATTTCATATGCTGTTATCACTGTATTGCATGTACCTTTCATCAAGTAAGATGTACAATGTATCTACCATGTATAGATATTAAGTGGATGATTTCAACTTAAATTATAGAGATTATATAATTCTTTTACCCCTTTCTTTAGTTTAATTTAGCAAAGACACTCCTATATATCTTAGAATATTTGCCTCATCTTTTTAAGGGGATGTCGTTCCTAAATTCACCCATAATAGGTTTAAAGCCAAGGAATAAAATGCTGTCTCCTGTTAAAAATGACATTTATACTTCAGGGAAACCTTGGTTAATTATTAGGTATAAAATTTGCAGAAATACCTGATACAACTCTAAACACTCAGCAAACATTTTAGCTCAAATTCACCTGAATACATAAGTAGTTTATCATTATAATATAAATTATAATTTACAGAATAGAGTTTTTTGTGTATTTTGGCATGTCTTTAATCATGTTTTAAATCTGAGATTGATTTATTATTTGAAAACTAAGATATACTTTTGTTATACAAATTTCGTTTGAAATTGCTTGCTCCTTAAATGCTACAACGTGTGTCCTTTAACCTGAAACAGAGAAGTCACTATAAGTTTCTTTATGATTTAACACAAACATAGGTCTCTATGACAGTTGAGGGACATGCATTTGGTGTGAGTCTGATCCGACTCCTAAGCATGTTTTAAATCCAAAGTTGATTTATTATGTAAACACTTAGATATACTTTTGTTATACAAATTTCGTTTTAAATTGCTTGCTCCTTAAATGCTACAACATGCGTTCTTTAACCTGAAACATAGAATTCACTATAGGTTTCTTTATGATTTTACACAAAAATAGGTCTCTATAACCGCAGAGGGACATGCATTTGGTGTGAGTCTCAGATCCGACTCCTAGGATTATTAAAGTTTTGTGTTAAATGAGTTGTTTTGTTTTGTGTTTCTGTTTTTACTTTTACTTGTTTTGTATCTTTCTTTTATCTCAAGTGTATTTTATATCCCAAGTATACGAGGTATGATAGCCTAGATGTTTGAGCTATTTGAGCAGCTATATCCACATCTGCTTATCTGGAAAAAAATGTTTTGAAACCTATTATTACATGTATCTATTCATTGAAAAGATATAATACGGTTATTGTTCAAGTCCAAATAAGTCGATAAGATATATTACAAACCTGCACAATAATTTTATTGTAACTTGCATAATGTTATTTAAGAGATTTTATTTTTATTATATTGTAAAAAATAGTGTTAAAATTAATATGTTAATGTGTCAAATGATCAACATGTTAATGTGTTTAATTGAAACATGAATGTTTAAAATATTCATACTGGTTTTAATTTTAAACATTCAAATGATAAAATGGGGTGTTTATCAAGCTTTAAAAGTTATTATTATTGAAATATAACCATACTTTTAATTCATTGTCAACATACATTATTAATTGGATCTGACAAACAGCTGAAAAGTACATCTATTTTCCCTGTTTGTTTGTTCATATACTGGCTTTTGAAGAGTATATACAAGTATTAAAAGTTTTCAAATCATTGTAAATTAATTACACTTTGCGAGTTTACAATATTAAAGCAGGCATTATTAGATAAACCCTTTACATTTGAATTGTCATTTGTAGGGATATATGGCACATTTTACAGCAAAGTAGTTTATTTTTCACTGTAGTGAATGCATGTTGTATGTTTTATAAAAGTGAGTTTTAGAAACTTTAGAATAAAAATGTGTTTGTCTTTTTCTGCTTTTTTTCGTGATATATTTTATTGTTGAATAATTTATTTCAGTGTATAAGTTTTTCTGAACACTGGAACCAGATCTGTGTGAAGGTGTGTCATATTATGGTATGATGCTGTCTTGTTCGTCGGCGGCGTTGGTGTTGTTGGCGTGGTTTGCGTCTGACCACAGGTTAGTTTCCGCACGATAACTTTTGTTTTAGTTAACCAATCCTTTTAATATCAGGGATGATTTTATTCCGCTTTTTAGCGGATTTCCGCTATTGGTAGTCCGGATTTGTCCATTATGATTCTTTTATTATATTGGGGTATTTGGCTTCCGGTTGGTTATTTCCGCTTAGTTGGCATGGTCGGCAAAATCGTCCCTGAAATATACAGACGTCTCTGCATTTACATGTATATATCTTCAGTTTATCAAAGATTTAAGCTGAAAATTATATTGTGTATCTTGAATTTAAAAAACATTGCTGTAAAAACATTATTAAAATTTGTCAAACATTCAGAAATAATTAGTAATTATTGTTTACTACTCTCCAATTGTATGTTTGTTTAACAATATCAGTGATAAAAAATTTGATAGTAACCTTTGATGTAATGATAACACCCGTCATATTCATCAATATTATGCCAGGGCGAAATAACTCACTTATAGGGTTGAAACCACTCAGGCGAATCCACCCAGGGCAAAACTGGAACAAGGGAAAAACCATCTGATTCCAATTGGTTTATGCCTACTTAAATGAATTGACCTATTTCCGATTGTGTCATAATTACCTCCCCCTGATTTACAACTACGGCTATGCTTACATTACTGTCTATGAAACTTTTGATTTAATATCAAAATTTTTAACCTGTAGACATAATTGAATCATACCAATTAATGACAGGATGTGAGATTACCCGGTATTACCCTCAGGCAGTTATTTTATTAATCAGTTGCACATGTGAAGCTGTTAATTGGGCCAATAATATACAAATGGATTAGTGGTGTCCCATAGGATCTAATGGAGCAGATAGCCATAGTTATAAATCAAGGGAGACTATTCAGAGTGAATTGGAAAGAGGTCAATTTCATAGGTGGCCGTATTATGCATGTTTTGTATTGCTGCTGCACTATCAGGTCCTTTTTTGACGTCTGGGAAAATCTATCAGTTGACTCATGTTTGCGAATTGTTCCTAGTGGTGTTTTGTGCAGGGATTTTAATGTGTTGTGCACATGCCATGTCACAAAAAAATTCTTATGCAGTGGCAACACCAAGCAGTGTTTGGAGAAGTCGCCCCCAAATGAAAAATATAATTGGAGAAGTCGCCCCTTATAAAAAACAAATCTTGGATCGATAAGTCGCCCCAAATATATTTCAATATCAAAACTACTTCTAATACACACATTATTATTTGGAGAACTTGTCCCTTCTGGAATGACCATTTCTGAAACATTGTATGCCCAAGGCTCACCAAACTGAGCGAAGTGAGCGATATTGTCGCCTTGTCGTCCGAGATTTCGCCTTAGGGGCTTCCCAAAAGCGATATCAAGTCGCCTTGTCAATTTTCGTGAAAGCGAATTGGAACGAG
>JAULBM010322021.1:0-13481 GCA_032357055.1 Geukensia granosissima | reverse complement strand
GTTAAAATTCTACTGTCACTTGGTGGGTGGCTGTCTCATGGACAATCATGCCACATCTCCTATTTTTATATTCAAAGAATGCTACTTAAAGACATTCAACAATGGACAAAGATTCACAACGTCATGCAAACTGTAAAATGCCCTTAAATAAAACGATCATTTTAATGCAGGATTTTAAAAACTTACAATTTTCTTTGAGCAGGAAGAGGAGGTCTGAGAGCATATTGAGCAGTGAGTTGTGTTTGACGAGCAAATGAGAGAGTCACTCAAACCCTGCTCAGTTACTCAAATGTTACTCAAATCAGTCCGTGTGAAGGAGTGGGAGTGATCTTTGTGTGGAGGAGGAGGTTGCATTTCTCGACAATAAAATAATGACCCTCCTTTGAATACCTAGCGAGACAATAATTTTACTACTTCTTAATATCGATGTAATAAATTTTATTACTTTTTAAAAAATAATATGACAGTATTAAAAGGGTCGAAATCAATGCAAAATGAAATAATGTATATAAACTAAATCAGTAAACACCTACTTCAATAATAAACGCCTTATTTTCTAACAGTTGCAGTGGAAGTTATAGTTTTATAATTAGACATGCACCAAAATTAAAGTGCACTTTAGACGGAGATGTGGTATATCAGATTGTCTATGGAAATAACACCGAATAATTAAATATACAAACGTTCTCATATGGAATACCACTCCTTGTGAAAAGCTCTAAAACGCCCATAATAAAAGAATCGTCTTTGCGTAAAATAATACTGCTCTTACCTGAATATTATCAAAAATGTACATGTAACAAAACATTAAACTCAAAGAATGCCACTTTAAGACATTCAACAATGGACAAAGATACACAACGTCAGGCAAACTGTAAAAGGCCCTAAAATAAAACGATCACTTTAATAAAAAAAAACATTTTTAAAAACTTACCCTTTTCTTTGTGGAGGAGGAGGAGGAGGTCTGAGAGCGAATTTAGCGGTGAGTTATGTTTAACGAGCGAATGAGAGAGTCACTCATACCCTGCTCAGTAAGAGGTTAAATTTCTGAACTATACACTAATGAACCTTCTTTGAGTGCCTGGCGAAACATTTATTTTACTACTTCTAACTATCGATGTAATGTATTTATTCAAATTAACTAAATCACCAGACACCAGAAAACTCTTCGGCTGATTTCTTCGTTAGATAATTTTTCAGTGAATAACGTAGATGTCATAGGTATTTTGGGGTTCAACGATCGATTCTCTTCGTCCACCGCCAAATTATCACTTGCAATAAAAGTTTTCTTAAAAAAATTAGTTTATGACGTACCACTCAACAACTAATGATGATTGCAAGAACTGATTTAAATTTATTTAACGTTTTTTTCTGGACCAGCAAATGAATTAGTCGCTTTTGCAATGGGCTATAAAGCATCATCCACCAATGTGTAAGAATAGTCTTATCTTCTGTTAATGTTTTTGATTTTTTAGTCCTTTTATCGTTGTTGTTTTTTTTCAAAATGTTCATGATTCTTTTAATAGATTCCGCTACAAAATATATACATTGCTTACAAGTGAATTTCATCTGAGTATTCTCAAACACGTACAGCTGATATGGAGATAAATCACCGTACTTGTAGTTAAAAATACTAAATTACCAATGTTAAATAAATATGGAAAATTTAGGTATGCTATATGTACATTTCAAGTAGTAACATCTCATCAGTAGCATTAGAACCGAAACATAGGAACTCAAAGATCAAAATATAGCAAAAGAAGCACTCAAATCACAACAAATCGAAATGGGAAGCCAAATCCGACGGCAGGGACAACTACTAAGTGCATTACTTTTCGAGGCCTTTCCGTATTTTTAGTGTTTTAGAATTTTAGCAAATGTAGCCAATTTCAGAAAAAAACATTGTTTGATATATTTCCTGCCAGACAAGTCTTACAACTGGGCTTGTGAATACCCTCGGGGACCAATGTTCCACCAGCAGAGGTTTCATTCATTCTTGGAAGGTTCTACACTTTATAGCCTTTTTCGGCTATGTTACCTTCCACAATTGAAATCAAGGTTTAATTGAAATATATCTTTGATATATATAGTGTATAATATCCATGCGAGAGATCGAAAGTGCATAGTCCAAAGAGACAAGACAAATTTGAAACAAAATAAACGATAAAATGTAAACAAAAAATCTCTGAATCCACGAACTCCTTTACAAAACAGGAGTGGAATCAGGTGCTCATGAAGGGTTAGCATTCCCTGTCTTGCGCGCAACACCCGTCATGGAATCTTAAATCTCAAATCCGGGTAAACGTCAATCCGAGAAACTTATATTTGTATTACAGGTAACAGGTCCATAACTAGTTTAGATACAATGATACCATATGGTTCAACCAATTCGTGAGAGCGACCATAAAAATTAAGGAGGGACGACTTCAATCTAACCATGTATCAACACTAGATTTGTCATTAAATACATTCGACTCAGCTGTAATACTAAACTCTATCTTTAACTCTTATTACTTATTTTAGATCTTACGCTTTTTCCAGCCTTGCGCATGGTTCCGATGTTATTCCTTCCTTTACCAATCTTCAGTGTTACCAGTGTCTAAACTATGGACAGGCTACCAACATCCACTCTACTTTCCCTTTACTACATAATTAATATAACAGCTCCCATAAATCCCTGTTCAACACCTCATTTTCCCAGTTGTCCAGTTATTTGCTTTCCAAGAATGTATCCACTTTGTTATTCCACATTTCATATATTTACTGTCTGTAGATATTTCAACACTTTATATTTTCTCAGTGCATTTGCTTGGGTCAATGCAATGATGACTGAACGGAATACAGCTCTATTATTTGTTTACTTATTACCATTCAGTCTTTCTAAACTAAAGTTGGTGTCACATATACTATACCCTCTTCTGCATCGGGCTAACCATTGTTTCTACACGCTTCGTTGACAAAAATATTTACAAAAATTGTTCAGATAGCATACAAAAATTCTTCTTATTTATTGGTAGTTTTGTATTCTTAAAAGTGCCATATTTTTTTTTTGTGGAACCATTTTATTTTCAACGGGTCAGGGAAACGTATTAACCGGTGTTGGATAATTACTGCGAAATGTCCGTCGGATACTAATGTTAAAAACAAATGAAAACTACCTGTTGTAAGTGAATCGCGGAACTCTCTAAATACTTTTCCAGCAACTGACATGATTGAATTAACAGAATTTGCAACATAATCGAATTGGATTCGATTGTTTTGAAAACTTAGCTGGGGAAAGAGACATAAGGAAATAAGACAAAAATCATATATCAAGAAGTCGGGTATGTTACTCGGCATTTATATGTTAAAAGAAAGATCATATAAAACTTTATCGAAAAAAATCATGCTTAAAACTACTGGATGAAAACTTGGGAGAATCCCTTGCTCGCTCTTGATATATCCTACTCATTGTGAGCGCTTTTTGATACGAATTTTACGGATAGGTTCATCAAGGTAAAATAGGCTTAGAGAATGGTGATAAATTGCAATATTTGTCGAGTCATTCAAATGATCACTTTCAAACTTAAAATTTTTGTATAATGTTTGAAATAAATTGTTAACTTTTGTTTGAAAATTTATAATTTTCCTGCATTTACCTGATGTCTTGAGTACTAATATTTAGCTTCAACGTTGCTGCAGTGTATAATTATATATCCATATGACCCTGGCCTCAAGTTTTTATCAAAGCTCTTTATGTTCACAAGTCGCTCTTCATTCATTCGAAGAGTAACGTTAACATTATTGCAAATAAACGATTTTTTACAAAAAAAGAACGTTTTTTTGAGTAACTTCGAGTTTCAATTTGCGAAAAGCAGTCAATACCCATTTTATGTCATTAAAGTTATTTGTAATTTGTGTTCGTTTCATAAACTACAATTTCAACGCCACTGCAAATCGTTAACCTGATGATTCCAAACATTAAAATAAATGCGTACAAAAATCGTGGAATTCAGCTCTATTTAGTTTTTAAGAAAATATCAAATATCTTTCGAAAATATGTCATTTCACTTTTTGTCACTCTGAATGCTCAGAAAAGGTCACTCTTATGTCCTTAATATGTAGGCGTGTCTGTTTCTTTCATTAATTTTTTTTTATCATTTCATTAATAGAATAAATTTTGTATTTTTTCGTTTAACGAGTAGTTTTTTTTCAGTTTTCAATTTTATTGCTCTCTCGAGGATAGTATGTCTTGTTTTATACATTATTTTATATCTGTACAAGGTTCTCAACAATAAAGAAGTTTTTCACGTTTAAATGCTCATGATTGGTGGTCAGGGAAATAACGAATTAAGGATGGAGCAAAGAGAAAAGAAGAACACCATGAAAACATAAGAAGCTATTGGAGAAGAGGGGTTGAAGAAATTTATCCCTTGTCAGTCCGCCAAACACTTCTGCGTAACGATTTCCATCAGCTTTCAGAATCTTGGAATTCTTTTTGTTATTTTGAACATGTACAACTTTTCACAAAACTATGTTATCCTTGACGTTTATTTATATTTTACAAAAAATAAACTGTTGCAGGTCACAGCTGGCAATTTCTAAACAAGTCTTTTTATTGGACAGAAAAGAACTTTGCTTTGCAAATATGGGCAGGTTAACTATTTTAAGGGTAGACATGTACGTTAAAAGGTCCCAGTAATTATCGATTTTAGTCGCGGCGGTGATGTAATGAAAATTTCGCTTTTGTTGTAATGACTCTTCGGACAAGTTTTTGTAAAGCAATAATGCCACATTTGTGTTGTAAGGCAACAACCATTTTCTTATCTGGGGGGGGGGTGTGGGGGGGGGGGGGCTGGGCTTTACCCTGGGTTAATAATTTTTTTTTCAAAACCTTAACCTGATAAAATATTTTTTTTCTTGTGAGAAGGAAAGCAAAAATTTTTTTCCTAGCATGTCATTTGCGAGCTAACGTGTTTTTTTATTTACCAATCCACGCACCTCAATCTCAGATCACTAGGTGTTTTGAACATCTAATTTTTTCTACCAGGTGACAGCATAAATTTCTTTTTCACTACAATGCAAAGTCTAAAACATTTTTCTGTCACCTAGGCCATTAAAATACTTTTTTTTTAAATCCCAGCCCCCCAGATAAGAAAATGGTTTTTGCCTAATACCACACAAAACCAGTTTACTGCTAACTCTAGAAATTTCTTTTTATGCGATATCAGAAATGTCCTTATCTGTTTGCTTTTTTAAATCATTATTTGTAAAAATGAAATATTTCAATTTCTTTGTGTTAATACAAGAATATCATAATAATGAGAAAATTTGTGACATTTTGTCACGTAAATTAAGACCTATGTTATATGTACATGTAATAAAATTGAAGCATTTCTGTGTTGTTGGTTTTTTTTTTTTTTTTGTTTTTTTTTAAATTAGTCTTTTTATAAAATCGTTACAAATATCGTTCTTTGAAAGTATTTTTCGTTCTTTTTCACATCACAGCGTTATACTGCATAGACTAGAATAATTTCCGTATTAGTTCCCAAATGTCGTCAAATACTTTCTTTTTTAAACCCAACTGAGAACAATGGTAGGTTACTCGATTACATCGCCACATATTTTAAACTCCTTGTCCTCAAAATGAATTAAACTTGGATTTCTTCTGTATGTTTTTGAAGTTTATGTGAGTACCATGTGTACTTGAAGGAACGTAACCAATGAACTCATATAATGAAGCCTTGTTTCTTCTGCACTTAATGTTCATTATAACCTTTCCTGAGGAATATAAAGATTATGGTAAATTTGTAACCTGGTGATGCCAAACGTACAAAAAATTGTGCAATTCAGCTCTATATCGTTTCTTAGAAAATATCAAATATCTTTCGAAAATATGTCATTTAATTTTTTTTATCACTCTGAATGTCGATAAATAGTCACGCTTATGTTTTTAATATGTAGACTTGCTTGCCGGAATGTCTGTTTCTTGCAATTATTTTTTTATCATTTCATTAATAAAATACATTTTGTATTTTTCGTTTAATGAGTTGCTTTTTTCAGTTTCCAATTTAATTGCTTTCTCTGGAATATTATTTCTTGATTAATACATTTTTATATATCTGTACATGGTTCTCAACAATAAAGTAGTTTTTCAGGTTTAAATACCCTTGATCATTAGTCAGGGGAATAACTGGTTAAGGATGGAAAAAAGAAGAATGGAACACGTGAAAAGAAATACACCATGAAAAAAAAATTATTATTAAATATTTATTAGATCACTTTGTCAAAAAAGAAGTATTTCAATTTTCTTTGTGTTCATACATGCATATCTTAATAATGAGAAGATTCGTGAGATATTTGTCAGGGAAAAAACCATTAGCCCTTAAGACTTACGTTACCTGTAATGAAATCGAAGCATTTTTATCGTGTTGTTGTTTTTTCGTTTCGTTTCGTTTTGTTTTTATTTTTTTTAAATAAAGTCATTATATATATGGCTCTTTGAAAGTATTTTTCGTTTTTTTCCATCACTGCGTTATCCTGCATAGAGTAGAATATTTTCCCTGTTAATTTCCAAATGTCGTTAAATTTCCCCTTTTCAGACTTTTGATGAGGAAAATGGGAGATAACTCGAGTAATCGTCACTTTTTTGAAATCCTTGTCCTCAAGATGAATCAAAGTTTGATTTCTACTTTATGATTTTCAAGTTATGTGAGCACCATATGCTAAGGAAGACAAGAAGTCATTATTTTCTCTTATAAAAAATCATTTTCTTATTTTAAAAATCATTTTCTTATAGAAATAATCATTTTCTTATTTTACAATATCATTTTCTTATTTAAAAAAATCATTTTCTTATTTAAAAAATCATTTTCTTATTTAAAAATCATTTTCTTATATAAAAATTAAAGTTTGATTTCTACTTTATGATATTAAAGTTAATGCGAGAACCATGTGAATGGTAAGCTAAAGTGGACAAATAGCCATCTTTTTAATATAAGAAAATCATTTTCTGATATTAAAAAATCATTTTCTTATAGAAAAAATCATTCTCTTGTTTAAAAAATCATTTTCTTATTTTAAAAAAATCATTGTCTTATATAAGAAAATGAATTTCTTGTATTTTAAAATTCAATGGTGTTTTTATACTAGAAATTGAATTTTTTATATAAAAAAGAATTTCTTTTATTAAAAATTGATTTTTTAATATAAGAAAATGAATTTGTAATATAAGAAAATCATTTTCTAATAAAAGAAAATGAATTTTTAACATTAAAAATTAAATTCTTAATATATGAAAATCATTTTCTAATATAAGTAAAAAATATGTTTTAATATAAAAAATGCTAGCAAGGGTTAGAATGATAGCGAAATAAATCAACCCGGTATTGACCTTGGGCCTTATTTTTGAAACTTTCCTATGATTATCATAAGATATATCTCAGACGATGATTTAGGATAATCTAAGGACTATCTTAGGACATGTCTGAGATGCCGTTCCAACGATCTCCAAGAATTTTCCTAGCTAGGATATCCTAACTGTATCCTAAAAAATGCCCTAATTTAAATAGAAAAAATGTCATCTTTCATGTTGTGATGCAAGCTTGATGCAAGTAGGTATAAATTTATAAAAAACATTTTAAAACAATATATAGTTTTTGAAAAAAGGAAAAACTGACATATTTTTATTATGCATGCAAAGATCAAAGGAATTAAAGGTGACAAATAATACCCAATAAGTGTTCAAATGCAAAAATCGTCCAATCGTAGCTTACTTAGTAGATATAAACTGTGAATAATGTGTCTAGATTGAAAACAGCAATATTACAAAACGTCATCCAAATTTTACAGATATTAAACGACCTTCAAACACTAATAGACAATACAATTTTCAAGCTATCTAATTTTGCAAAATGCAGTTCCAAAGTTTGGGAAAAAATATGTAAGAAAGTAAATTAAGGAATACTGACCACAAAAGAAGCGTTGATGCACTACATAAGAAATTGAGCACATATACGAGTTAAGTAAAAAAAAACCAAGCTTTCGTAAGACGTGAACCTCCCCTAAAATTACTTTGTTGATTCTTTTCGGGATAAAGTTGTTGACGAAGACTGCTTTTTGCACTATTACATATTATCAGCAGACCTTTCCGTACGTATGATCATTTAATTTTAGGGTCAGGAGGGGGAGGTTTGTGCGTTTAACCGGGTCAGAAAATGTCAAAATATTTATTCTGACCTCGGTACAGATTATGTATTTTGTGACACTGTTTAATGATTTTGTCGTTTTTTGAAGTGGGTCATATTCGTTTACAAAATTTGGATCCTAAAGTTAGGATATTCCTAAAACTATCTTAAGACACCTAAATTGGCATCCAAACTTAAGGATGATTCTCAGATAAATCCTAAGTAAATTTCACTTGTGACTAAGAAATGTCCTAGGATGGTCTAAAATACATCTTAATCCTAAGATACCTTCGAAAATAAGGCCCCAGAGTCTTAATGAATGACTCGATGGGTAGTCTGTCTAGCTCAGATTTAGCTGCAAAAGTACTGGCAGTTTTTCTTTTGCAAAATCTATTGTGTATTTTTTCAAAAGCATATCTGTAAGCTAGAGATAATGAATCGTAGGTTGCCATCCTCATTTTTGTCCTTTGTATGGATTTAAAAACAGAAAGATTTTCATCCAAGAACCAGACTTCACTGTTGTATAATATAACTGGTCTTATAAAAGTATCGCATAATTTACAAGATACATTTACTGGATTGTGTCTAAAATTTGACATATTTTTTCTCAAACAAAAGAGTGCTTTTAGTCCCTTTTTAGAAAGTTCTTGTATTGATCTTTTAAGTTTACCAACGTGATCAATAATCCAAGGAAGTTAAATTCTTTGAACTCATAAAACATGTTACCTTTGTAAAAAAAGGTATTCTGAGAAGCCTGGTTTCCACCTTGAAATATAAGTATTTTAGTTTTATTAGAATTTACGCGTTAATTGCCATATATGGCAATACAGTTCTAGTTTATTTAATGCTTGCTGTAAGCCTTCTGCTGATTCTGATAGAATACCATGGTCATCTGCAAAGCTTAATAATTAATAATAGAATATGTATCAATACTGACTGGATCACAATATATAACGTAGATCATTGTATAAATAATAAACAAACTGGGTCCTAAACAGTCCCGTTGTTTTCCTCCTCTATTGAAACTTCTTATCTTTAATTAATTCAGTGCGGAAGTTAGAATTTCTAAATGCATTTTTGTAGGTCGACGGGAAGTAAACAGCCTGTGAAGCAGTTGGGGAATAAGAAAGGTATGCATGTTATATATCATTTTGCGGATAATTTATTGTAGTTTCAAGTGATTTGCCCGTCTTTGTGTGAATTGAAGCGAAAAACTAAAAAAAACCCACATCGGGGCGTTATGTAAACAATGTTATGACACCTTCCATTTGCTGTTAAGTGGTATGTAGTGTATATATTTTTCCAGAGGCAGGTGATTTTGATATCACTTTATCAACTACCAAAACTTGGGTATTAATTTCAAAGGCAAAATAATAAGTTTTTCCCTCTCTAACGTGACCAGATTTCACATGTTGGTTCCTATAACACATTCTGTAGTTTTCTCAAGTACAATTCACCCATATCTTGCGACAGTATCACAAATTCTCAATACAATATAATACTAACGTTCGCTTCATTTCATTCACTTTAATTCTCTACAACAGCCGTGTTCATCAACGGACAAATTGATTTTTAAACATACAGAGAGGCTTGTAAACGTGAAGGTCGTTTTTTCATAATTATAAAAACTGTAATACATTGATCGTATGACCACTTTATAAACCAGAACCATAAGATATACATATTTGACCGCCTCGGCGGTGTTATAGTTAGCGTGCGCGCCTCGAGTGCGGAAGGTCGTGGGTTCGATCCCCGACCGGATTAAACCAAAGACTTTAAAATTGGTATTTGCTGCTTCTCCGCTTAAGCGCGCAGCATTAAGGAGTACGAGCAAAGACCAGTGGGCCCAGAGTTAGAATAATGTGTCTGGGTAAAGTCTTCCTGCGGACTGTTGCTTTCGTGAGCTAGAACGTTAAAAATCCGGCTCAGCGTGTCGGTCAAGTACAAAGCAGGTTTCATCATAAGCTCTCGTCCTGAATATGCATGAAATACTTGCCACTGGACGTTAAACAACATTCAGTCAATCAATATACATATTTGAAAACTTGTTGGTACGTGCGGATAATTTATCGCTTCAATTCACACAAAGACGGGCAAATCACTTGAAACTACAATAAATTATCCGCACATACCAACAAGTTTCACATGTTGGTTCCAATAATCTATTTTTGTAATAATAATTTCGACAACTTTGCATCTAGTTATTCTTAACATTTCATTTAAATCAAATATCATAGTTACAGTGGTGTATATAAATTGAGAAAACTCTTGACTGCATTTGTGTTATCTATTTTTCTATCATCCTTTGTTTACTATGACACCTCTCTCACCCGCAAACCCCGACCTTTTGAAGATTACCGAAAAACAACATGTTCACTCTATATGGCTTCATTTCCAGTCAACATCAAACCCCTCTTCCCTATGACTGTCGTAAGTGGTTGTCTGGTGCACACTCAAATTGCAATTTTAATAATTGTTCACCATTTGTACCATGTTACAAAAGGTAAATATTTGGCCCTGAAATTCCTCGCAAGGTAATTGTCTACTATAAGCTGAGATATTTCTAGTAAAATGCTGTAACATATCCTATTATAATGGATATAAAACACACAATAATATGAAATTATTGATGATGTCACTATGACGATATCTTTTCAATAGCATATGTGTTAAGTGCTATTTGCAAAAACGCACAACGTTATTTTATAATGAAACAGAGACAAAAATTTATTTGTACTCTAAGGAAAATCCGAAATCTTTAACCAATTTCTACGGAAAAATTTAAGTTGAAAGTTTAATTTTCACAGCTTTCTTAAGGACCAGTCTTTTGTATCTAGATGTAAGTGATTTAGTTTTATGAATACATGTTTTTCACATTACAGGTCAAGCATTTTTACAAATATTAATCGGGAATATATAGATTTTAAGTTTAATTGTTAATTGTAAAATCACTGCGCTAAATTTTCTTTAATCGGCTAATTGAATTTGTCACATTTTATAGATACCGTTTATTCATGTAATTTTGTTTTGTTATTAATAATGTCTGGTTGCTTTCGTAAGTGCAATATTGCAGTGAACAGCACCATCTGTTTTTGATTGTATTTATGCTGCACTCATTAAATTGCTAGTTTTCTCTTTTCGCTGATTGATCCGTATTAAAAACAAAAATCTGACTAAGCACTGCCAATTTATTTCAATACTTGGGAAATCGTATCAAAAGGCATTCTGCCATGCAATGGACCAATTCAGAAATTTAACCTCCGTCCTCGTATAATTCATTGCGCAATCTCAGCGTCCTCGTAAATGACGTCTTGACCAATGAAATTCAACCAGAACAATGAAGTTCCCAGAATTCCATTGCATTTCTGAAATGGTCCATTCCATTGCATTTCTGAAATGGTGAATTTAGAATAATTTTTTCATATCCCTGTAGTCATCTGATAATGGAATTATCAACCAGTAAGATCAAAACAAAAACATTAACTTTGAATAATATGTTATCATAGGATATTTCCTTTCCAAAGGATATATGAATTTAGTATGCAAATGAATTTGATAAATAATTATTAATGGCTCATGTACTATAATAAAAATTTAACAAGTGTGATTATGACATGTTGCATGGCCAGGCCTCCTAATACATATGTAGCTTACATGTGCATGAAATGCCAGTTTATTAGAAGTGTTAATCTTCCAAAGACCGTTTTATTTCAACATCTTATTATTGAAATGTATGGGTAGCTTAGCAGATGAAACATCTCTTAGCAAAAAATAAAGCATAGGGAACATAATTCAAATGGGCTTGATGAACAACAAACGATTAGACCAGTTCAGAAATTTCATACATGGATTTAATACCATATTCATAATGGAAAATAAATTATGAACACATAAATTTTCTTAGTTTTGAATTTTTATACCACTTTCCTTTTTAAACTAAATTCTGATTAATTTTAATTATCTCCCTTTTAATGAATTTCTATTTGTTACCTTAAAAAAGTCTTCTACATAAAGCCTGAAATCGCCATTTAAGTAGGGTTGAAAAAAAACATCAAATCAGATTTGGTATTTGCAACACACCAACATATATCTTTCTGCTTTTTTGCTACAAAGTTATTTTTTTATTTCACAATTGTAAAACACTAATGAATATTAAAACAAATAAAACCGTACACACATATATGTATTTTATGCCTATGTAAACTGCTGCACTTTAAATATATCACCATCTTTTATTCACTATTGGTTAAATATAATATGATCATATTGAACCCTCCATATAAACATTACCAATATTATACCTCTATATTCATAATAAATACACCACGTTTAGACAACTTTGTAGTCAACATTTTAGTGTTTGGACAATACAATTTTTAATTGTCATTGTTCTTAAAATAACAGTTTCATCTAAATCAAATTTTGCTACTCAAAATCTCAAGCCAGTATCTATGTACATGGCATCGTTCAGGGATTTTGTCTTTCTTATAGACAATTTATAATTTCAACTTCTGTCCTCATAAAATGCATTGGGCAGTCTCAGTGTCCTTGTAAATGGCATCTTGACAAATGAAAATCATTCAAAACGTTGATGTTTCTAGAAGTCTGTTGCATTTCTGAAACAGTCCAATATCAACTTTGTAAAAAAGTTTCCTGGGCTTATTTCTGACTATTGTTCTGGTCAATTTTATAATGTCATTTTTTAAAGAATTTTAATACAGAAAACCAGCTCATTGTTTTACATATAATTTTATTACAGTGTATTTTTGTAACAGACAAAATCTAAGTAAATGTGGTTTATTTATTTGTTTGCCAATGCAGTTTGCAGGATTTCCACCCCATTTTGAAAATGCAAAAATGATTTCTAGCACTTGTTTTGCATGCGGGCAATAAAGTATTGGCAGGTCCCCCTTTCCGAAAGTCAGATCCACTTATGTATGAGTATGTGTTGGCAAGTGCTCCCCTCTTCCAAAAGTCTGGAACTGCCTTTGTTTTGATTGATTGATTGATTAATTGAATGTTGCTTTACGTCCAGTGGCAAGTATTTCATGCATATTCAGGAAGAGAGCATATTAATGAATGATGATGATGAACCCTGCTTTGAACTAGACCGACACTATGAGCCGGATTTTAAACATGCTAGCTAACGAAAGCAACAGTCCACAGGAAAACATGCCACTTTACCCAGACACATTATTCTGACTCTGGACCGACCAGTCTTTGCTCTTACTCCTTAATTCTGTGTGCTTAGCGGAGAAGCAGCAAATACCAATTTTAAAGTCTTTGGTTTGACCTGGCCGGGGATCAAACCCACGA
>JAULBM010322010.1:0-13481 GCA_032357055.1 Geukensia granosissima | reverse complement strand
ACAAATCGGAACAAAAATCAATAGTAGCCTCTGAACGATGAAGCCTTACTTTGCGGGAATATTTCCAAATCTTTCAGTAAAAATGACAAACTTCTTTTAAGTTTTTCCTAAATAAAATAACTAAAAAAATTGTTTAGTAGGACTTGACAGCCATTTTCTGTCTGTTTATTTCATTTGTGTCATGCAGCGACAACTGTGCCTATAAACATACGAACTTATAAGAAAGGCAATAAATAACGACGTACCAAGGCTTGTCGTGAATGTATATAACTAACTGGAGTAAAAGAAATACATTTTTTCACTTTCATACTTAAATATTTGCAAATATGAATGTCTTAATGTCCAGTTTTCGAGATCGGAATACTATCTAATAATTGTCAGTTTTCTTTCTTAAATTCAATCACTAGGTTATGCAAAACATATGCTGGGGAGAATTGGTACTTTGCGGGATCTGGTGGGATACCAACATAATTTTTTTGAGAATTTCTGGTCATTAAATCCAACGATATCGTCAAGATAGTTGTAATTAAGACATTCTTTCAAATGCACTATTCATTACTGCAGAAAGATGCCCAAAGAAGAGGACTTAATACAATTTAAACCAACTGTTTAACCGACGGCGGCCGTTCTACAGAAATAGGTCGTTCGATTTCTTCGCCTGCAAGTACATCCCCTGCCAAAGGTTAGTCCGTAGGTTTGGCGGGATGTATAAATTTTCAACTCGTCTCTGACTGGAACGTTACCACCGTGCCCCATGTTGTCAAAATGCCGCGCAGCATGTGGACAGTGGCTTAGGATAAATTTTCCGTCCCTACCCATACAGTCACCATTTGCTATCCTGTGGCTTGAATTTCCCCCGCCTAACCCACAGTTACCCCCTTTTTTATAATTTGTTGCTTAATAACTTGTTCTCTTCTTGAATATGCCTGAAATATTTATCACTGACGTTAAACAACAATCAATCAATTAATTAAAAATCCGGTTCAGAGTGTCGGTCTAATAATGCAGGGTTTATTCATCATCACAAGAAATATGCTCTCGTCCAAAATATGCATGACATATTTGCTGCTGGACGTTAAGTTCAATAAATAAATCAATCAATCAATCAATTTCAGCAATTGTTGTTGATTTGCTATACTTGATAAAACTCCATCGAACTCTTTAGTAAAAGCCATATTTTCTTTCGTTTCTTTTTCATCATTGAGACACAAATGAGGTATCAGTAATAACGTCATTGCACATATTGACTCTGTCATTTTAGGTTGCCAATGAACGAATAAAAAAATATTAGAAAAAACAAGACAATCTGGATTTTTTATCGTCAGGTTATTGATATGGTAAATGTTTTCTTTCAACGACTGTTTAAATCTCTTGAAAAATGGTTTGTTACCTTTGGTTGCTTTTTCATGATTGCAAATTCAAATATGACAAAAGCTCCAACCAGACGATGTGACTGTTTATTTGGATCAAAAAAAGTCTTACAACCCTTTGATAATTCAATCTTTGAACATTTTTGTCTTTTTGAACGTAAACAGCAAAATTGTGAACTATTTCATCATAGTTGGTATCAATGTTTTTTTCTCGTAATATAGATTAGGAATTTCAAGAGATTGTCGGTTTGATAATAGCATATTATTTACCTTATTTTATGGATGACATTGTGTTATGAATTTTATTTTCCTAGCTACAAGTCCTCCTTTGATTGTTTAATGGATTACAGATACGGACATGACGAAAGAGTCTCATATTTTGAATTACATCGAAAAATTAACAGCAATGGCAGATTGAAAACAAAGCTTTACAGCAAGATAGATGGCTTTGATTTTTCCATTACGAACGATCAATTTATGTCTTGCAATTTTTTAGACTCTGCATTAGTGTATACGTCTCTCAAATAATACCGTATTTAAGATCATGTGCTTTCTATCTGGAACTAATTGAAGGAGGGATATTGCTGACAATCTTCTCAACCGAGGATTTTTCTGATTTAAAATTAAAGCAATTACCTTGAAAGTTTTTCATTTTTCATCATTACTTAATAATAGGCCGTTACGCAATATCCATTTCACAATACTGACTAACTCCTTGCTTAGACCATCTAGTAATATCACGGGTGTTACTAGTGATGCGGAAACTGTATCGTTTTTATTTAGTTCGTTTAACAGAAACTTTAATTATCAGTGTAGATTTTCTTAAACTAAAGTTTGTCTCCTGTTCAGTTTTAATGTAAATATTTGCACGTATAATGATTTTCCTTTAAAAAACTGATTTAATCTGTCAAAAAATAAAATAACCGGAATAAATCACTGTAAAGATTATACATTAATATTGGTCTTTGTTTAAACCACATATGTTCAACCAGTGACGAAAACACCAGGAAATCTTTATGACAAACCAAAACCTCATAAACTAGAGACTCATAGAAATAAGTCAGTATTGCTAAACTGGTTAAACTAGATGTACTTTGAAATACACTTACACAGAATTCCCCGACCCAACTTTATATATATATATGCACTAGCTTTAGTACCTTAAGTTTTCTTACAGCTATATTGCTCATGAAATCGATGAAATGTAGGACCGCCTCAAATTTTGAACGAACAAAAAAAAATAGTATTAACAACATTGCAAAACGGCAATAAACTATAACACCTACAATTGTAACACAAGATTCTCTTGAAATTTATAAAAGATCTCAAATTCATAACTGCATCCTTAAAACAAAATAACTGCAGTGCATATTCGCTTGGGGTATGATACCTGGCAGATGAAGCGAACTTCTCGTAAACTGTCAAATAATTTTAGAGGGTGAATAAACTTTCAAGGACGTTTGTTTATGTAAAATTTCTATTGATCATATCATTATTCACCGAATCATAAGGGAATTGAATCCATTCAACAATTCTCAGTTGATTTTATTGATATGGAATTTACATGAATTTGTTAATTATTGAAGACTATCAAATAAATCAGATCCACATCATCATACATTTTAAACATTGTAATTCTATTTACTACGACATAACATTTTTTAAAGGTATTTTACCCGGGGTAAGAGTTTAAGGATTTCACGACGGGTATTGCGCGCAAGACGAGCGATGCTAACCCTTCTGGAAACCTGGTCCCACTCCTTGTTTATATAGGATTTCGTGCGATTCCTTATGGATTTGAAGCAAATTGACACTCCTGATTTTGACATCTTGATTTGATACCGATTTTGACATTAAGGAGTCCACGACGGGTGTTGAGCGCAAGACAAGGGACGCTTACCCTTTCAGGACACCTGATTCCACTCCTGTTCTGCAAAGGAGTTCATGGATTTCTTGCATTTGTCCTTTTGTTTTTTATTTTTTTTTGCAAATTTGTAATGTGTCTTTGGACTATGAACTTTTGGTTTCTCACGTGGGTATTCTATACCAGACTTGAATAAGTTTTTATACAAATAAATGAATTTCAAATTGCTCCTTGGCAATGTTATTTAATTAATTGATTATATGGTGAAATCAGAACATGAATTTGAGCATTTCTTGAATAATCTAGAAAAATTATGAGCCTTAGAATAACTCTAAATAACTTCGAAAAAAGAATTCGATTATACACAATATATAAATAAAGGAACAGATGAAAATCTTTTTGTCAAAAGACATACAGTACCACTGCCAAACTGAGAAAACGAGACACGAATTAGTTCACAAAACAAAACACGGACAGGCAAAGTTTGGGTAACATAACCCCTATGAAAATAAGGAAGAATTTAGGTGATCGGGAAGGTAAGAAACTCTTGCTCTATTAGTTGAACCTGTCGTGTTACTGTAGTCTTTGTCAGTAATTAATTTCAGCTGGTTTATAAACAGATTAATATGAAAACATCCATCATCTTTCCTGAGATGAATATTTTGTATTTGTCAATCGGTGCATGAGAGTGACTGAAAAATCAGACCTTTTTCTGTTGCATAAGTAGCTTTCCTGTCAGCAGTAACAAACTTTCCATACATTCATTCGAGATAGAGACAACAGTGCCGGAAGTCTCATATCAACTGGTAAAAATATTTACCATATATTATTGCGTCAGGAATGAGGACATATTTCAAGGGAACTTTACAACTTATTATTCTTAATATTTTTGCATTTTTGTTTTAAGTTGCAACTTGTCATTTTATATGTGTCTTCCTGTTTTGTTTTTTAGATTTGCTATCAGTGTTGTTTTCTTAACAAAACCTAGACTATATATAAAATCGTGGATTTCCTTGTTTTGATTCTAATACTGCTGATTAGAAGATACTAGTGGAAATAAGCATACAGCTTCATGGTAGGGACAAAGCACTGGGAATCGTGTTTTTTTGAAAAACTAGAAAGATCTGTAATTCGCTCATCATTGTTGTTAAATGAGAGGCAGTAACAAATATTTTTTTCTCTGTCATTAACCAGTCTAATTCTGCCATAAATAACCTGGAGGTGACAGTTACAAAATTGATTTATTGATTGACAACACTTTTGTTAGTTTGGTGGGCGTGGTTTGAAACAAATCAAATTTTGATTAGGCTTTTCAACAATAGTTAAAATAATGACATATATACGATTTTATACTTAGATGTAGCCATACAAATGAAAATAGCACAATATCATTGTCTTTGTCTTTTTAAATTCGATGGATAATTTATTTTCATACGATTTCAATATCTAAAACATTGCGCAAAATAAAAAAGAAATATTATTAGTTTTTTCTAGCTTTCGGTACTTTAAAATATTAAAGATATACCTTTAAATGTGAAAGACAATGTGCCACATCTCATCGAATTGATATGATAAATTAAAATGTAGACGTTACGAGATAGACAATGGGATAGATGCGGTCGACATTGTCCCCAGATTAACTGTACTTTTGCAATATTGGTAAACTATATTGAAATTGTTCAGAGAAATTACATCGATATAGAAGACATAAAACGAGACCTGTATTTTCTGTAGAATGTTGTGTATAAAGTCTGTGCAAACGTATCAAGGACGAAATCGGTTAGACGGAACGCACAATCAATGTCAATTAGAATGACGATAGTCTTTTGAAATACCTTCAACAATGGTGGTATCGTTCAACTTCTCAAATTAAGACGGAAATAGAACAAAGTTGAGGAGTCGTTATAAAAATGCAGAAGTACAAGTAACTAGAGTATAATGAATTTTGCTAATGCTTATAGATGAGCTACACAACTGGACATACGGGATAAGTACATCCTTATATTATAATATTGTAGAAATTTTATATAATTTATATTCAACAATTGTTTTTATATTATCGAATATTCCATATTTATTTCTAAATTTAATTTTTTCCATGAATGCGAATTCCCGTTATTATTTTTTATTTACTACTTTCTAATGTTTTCTAAGCGATATGGTAGTCTGTGTAACCCTCCCTGCTTACATTCTGTCTCTTTGTTCACTTCTCTGAAAACAATCTATATTGGAAATTGCAAAAGTTTTTTCAGACATTATCATGCGAATAGATGCAATACACTTGCTGGGATAGTGTAGTAATATTTTGTCTTCAATTGTCTTCTTGTTTTTTATTCTTCTGAGATATACATCCTGCTTCGGTAAAATAAGGGTAACATGGAAAGTGATGTTGATAACGACCTTATCTTTTTTCTAATTATTTAATTAGAACTAATTCAACGATGGTAAATGGTAAGAATGTTTGAACTAGTTCAAATTTTAAACCAGATTTTTTAAGAAAATACCCTACATAGCATACACCCTATGTCCCTTTGAACATATTTGAATGAAATATTTGTAGCCGTCACAGATAAGTTATTTTCTATGAAATTGTGGGAATTTGAGATAGATTATTACTCAAAGATCACTTTTAAATAATGAAATATATATAACTGAAAACTCATTGTGTACAATGAATGAACTGTAATAAATGATTGTAGCGATAATGTGGAGTAACGGCGGTAATTTTCCTCTACATATATTATTTGCAGAGTTTTACAGTTGTCCCTCAATGTGAGGTTCTTTTCTTGTTATTTAATTGCCTTAGATTAACAAAATATTATCATTTTTTGGTTTTTATAAGGAGAGATTAAAACGAATACAATTTGATTTGTCGGCAGATTTTTGTCTTTTTTGTCAAAGGAATTCGAAGATACAAAAGGAGCAGACAGAAATCGTTAAGTCGGAAGACAGACAAGACCATGGTCAAGAAAATGAAACGAAAGACAAACATAGAAAACACAACACTACACTGAAAACAAAAGCTGGAGTAACACGAACCCTACTAAAACCAGGGTGAGTAAATTTCGGCACTACTTTATAAAAAATACTAATTTATATTTTTAACATCGATAAACTAACGCTACGAGTAATTCACCTTCTTACGTATATGTCATTCCTACAATATTGGAACTAGTTTCATGCCTTTGTATTCAGTTGTATCATAAAAATTAGGGAAACATACTTTGGAATGTAGAATTCCTCTCTGATCCCAATCCCTGTGCATTTCTTTATACGGACCAAAACTGCCTAGTATGTACATATATCAAAATAGCGAAAAAAATGATTTTTACCAAAGAAAAAGTGTGTATAAGCTGGAAATAGTAAAACATGTATGTGTTCTCAGTATTCTGAAGTGTTCGTTTTTACGTTTAATTTATTCCGTTTATATATAACGTCAGTCCTTTATCAGTCCAATTTTCATTCATCTTAAGCAGCCATTTTGTATATGATTTCTGAAAACATGTGACCCTGCAAAAATACCAATATTTTGTTAACTTTTTAAAGAGATAGAGACTAAAATGGAAAATATTTACGTTTACAGCATCTTTTGGTATGCTTTAGCATTTTAACATTGCGCATGTGTCGAACATCCGCCAATAATATTAAGTGAACGTCAACTACCTCCGGCCGAAAACTACCGACGTTGCTCTATAATTTTTAAATAATTTTTTAAAAATTTGCAGTTGCTTTCATAAAAACTTCCTCATTCATAGTTTCTTACAGCAAGTACGTGAACAGTTGCTATCAAAATGTCCTTAATGCCGAGTGCCGATCAAATTAATTGGAAACAAATCTTCAAGCTCTTGATGAACTCAGTGGCGGACTATGCTATACAATGGGCGAAGAGAGTAAAGGTAGAGCTTGACACACTTTCTGAATTGGTCAAAACCATCAGATTAATTCAGAATCGGATTTCAAATAACAAGGGTCGATGAGCACTAAAACGTCAGTCTTCAATGACCCTGCTGTCTTGAGGGACTTGTGCGCCATCCATGAAAAATTTGTTGTTGTGCCAGCCGATTAAGGCTCAAATAACATTTAATTGTTTGTAAAAAAAACACTACACGGATTGCTTGATAAAAGGGGTTGGCATCAACGACACATCTGGGAACCCGACATTTACACCTACTTCACTTGTTAAAGAAGAAATCCTCGTTAACAACGAGTTGTTTCTGTCTTCATGTGATATGGACACCAAAGAAGACGAGTCGGATCTGGCTTTTTTATTCTGGATACTAAAACTACACAAGTGTCCATAAAAAGAAAGATATATAGCGGGTTTATCCAGGTGCTTCACAAAGCCTCTTTCTTAATTACTTACTACTGTCGACAGGCCTCCAAAATACTCTGATAAAGCGTACTCTACAAGCAGTGTTAATCAAATGTGGATATTAAATAAATCAAAAGATCTGCCTCAATACCTGAAATCCGATTCTTTATATTTTTAACAAGTATTCAAACGTTTGATTTTTAACCCTTTATACCACGATTTTGCAATCACAACTTAAAGACCGTCTTAAGAAATTGATACATCAGTGTTTTGTACAACAAAATGGAAATCAAAGATATAGATTTTTGTTTTTTTTTGTAAAAAGACGTTACTTTGTTAGAGAACATACCGCCTGTGCTAATAAATACAGTGAAGTTGATATTGTCAAAATGCTGGACTTTCTGATTGACAACAATTTAGTGGAATTTGGTACGCGAGTTTTTCAAAAGACCGTTTGCATTCCAATGGGCACAAATTGTGCGCCCTTACTAGCCGACTTGTTGTTGTACTCGTATGAAGTAGAATTCATTCAGCGACTCCTGCAAAATAACGAAAAGAAATTGGCTAGAAATTTAGGAGACCACAGACTCAGCAAAATCTGCTTCATAAGTATAAATAGATATTGAAATTGACCATGATTAAAAACTTGTTTCTAAGATTTACGACAAACGAGGTCACTGTAACTTTCCTTTTGTTTTTATTATTTTCACATTTATGTAGCGATATTCCTGCTAGCCCTGCCTACGGAGTTATGCTTTGCTGTTGATTCGATAATTCAATACTCTCTTGCCTGTCCCAAGAATCAGGCTTTTCTGAAGAGAGTAGCTGTTGTCGCATAAATTACTACAACAAGGATACATCCAATCAGGGTTGAAGTCGTCCCACCTAAAATTGTATGATCGCCATCACGAATTGGTTGATCCACATGGTATCAATGTATCTCAACTAGTAATGGACGTGTTACCGGTGATACAGAAATAAGTTGACTTCTTCTTGGATTGACGTTTACCCTGATTAGAGTTTAAGGATTCCACGACGGGTGTTGCGCGCAACACAGGGGATGTTTACCCTTCTGGAACACCTGATCCCACTCCTGTTTTTTAAAGGAGATCGTGGATTCCGAGCCTTTGTTCCTTTTTTTTCGTTTTATTTTGTTAGTTTGTTTCAAATTTGTTTGTCTCTGTGGAATATGAACATTTGATCTCTCACATAAGTATTCTACACTGGACCTGTTGAAAACGTTACAAAAAATTTAAGATTGAGAATGGCAAAAAAAACATACTTGCGTTTGGTTTTGCATGCTCTTATTTCATTATTTAAATTCTTATGTGTAATTTCCTTCATGATCATTTCGAACGTATATTTCATAACAGAAAAAATGATAAAATCAACAACCTGAATAGGTGAAATTATCGGTTATTCTATTGGACAAAGACAAATTACCCTTGATAATGCTCTAATCATGGTCAATTAATATATTATATATATATATATACCAATAAAAGTCAATGCAGTGACAGTTTATCGAAAATGTTGAGAACAATACTTTTAATAGTGCTGTTTCCGATATGTATGGGGACCACACCTCTCTATGTGGCAGGACTGTTAGAACTGTCCAACCATTGGTGGGCTAAATATGCTAAATTTTTACCGGTATTATTTCAGTCGGTGGCGGAAGAAATATCCACGCGTAAGGACATTTTGGAAGGTTATGAATTGAAATTCGTATATGCTGATACTCAGGTAAGATTTACACTTTCAACACGTTTTTGAACAAATGAGGTTATTTTTGCGAATACGGGATTTCCTAATACAATTCCAGTTGGTTTTTGATATGTTCCAATACCATATGAAGACTAAAAATAAAAAAATGCAAATACCAAAATATTATAGGAATGTTACAAAAAAGGCTTTTGTAAGCGAAGTTAAATGTGCATTTTGGGAAGACTTACATCAATGAAAACAAAATATTTTGGAATTAATTTAGTTTTTGAATTATCAACTTGCGCTACATTCAAGATGTATGGAAATTTAATTTCGGTTAAAATATTTCTATAAAAACAATAATAATAACATTTTAGAAAAGGGAGATATGGCATGATTAATTCTGCATTACGTAACAATATTTCAATAACAGTTCTAAGATTCTAAGGCATCTTTACCTGCAACATTTTAAAATTTGTACACATATTATATGTTAGATAGTTTGACCTACTTAACAGGCAATTTGAAAGCACAGAAATGTCCAAAAAAGAAAAAGTTTTCACGATTTCTTCCAAATCATTGAAAATATAAGTCAAATTTATAGCTTCAATGACAAATGTTAAATATTAAAGATATGAAATCATCTTTTCTTCTCGTTCGTTTGCACAGGAACGTCCTCGAAATCAACCTATGCATAAAATGTATTAAACAAGAAAATAAGTTATTGTCCAAAATATTTTTATGTTATGCCGTGGGGTTTTGTTACGTAGTGGAAAATATTTTTATGTAGAACAAATTGCTCTTCAATAAAATCATATTTTTATATATGCATGTAACGTATTTTATAAACATTTTTACAGTATAACATCAGGAAATTTGCAAATAAATGAATTTTGTTAACTTTTTCACAAAGATGTCTACTACATTATAGACGTTGAGTGGTGTTGTGGACATACAGAAAAAGAAAAGATATCATCAATATATTTTGCAGGAAATTTCTCGTAACATAAAGCTGAATGTCAAACTTTGTACATTAAATATCATCGTGTAAAATAATCTTGATACTACACACAGAGTGTCCGGCATACTAAAATGTTGCATTTCAAATAAAAATTGCCAAAATATTAAAAAAATAAGAAATAATAGCAGCAGAATTTAATGAATTCAGAAATATAGAACCAAACGTAATTTGTTTCATGAGACTATTGTTGTTTCTCCTTTTTCTATGTAAACATGCATTTCCAAGATGTATGTCGTTTTTATATTGTTTTTGACAATGTACTCCAGGCTTGAAGGGTTTTCTTGCTCTTATATTTTAGGCGTCATTTGTTTAAAGACTTACTGGCTGTTTCTCAGAGAACAAATTTACCAATCATTTGTTAAGATTTTTTATTTCGTGATTTGGACTTTAATTGCAACAATACTTCAAACCAAATAAATAGATTTGTGAACTCTTTAACTTTTACATATATTCATTGAGGTTTATTTGTAATTTAGTTGTACACTTTTGTTATATTATTTATCATATCTCTAACATTTGATCTGACCTGTATAAACTAACACCAGTCCTCAAAATTAACAATTCGAAGGTTTATTATCAGCTGAAAAAAATAAAAAATTATCTAGAATCGTCGATATATTACTAGGACTGAGAGATAAACAAACTGTTATGACAACTACAGCAATTGTAAAGATAGGGGAACATTCTGGTTCGTAACATGTGTTAAAAATTAACCACTAAACTTCCTGGATAAAACATTTATTTGCCTACCAAATGAAAAAAAAAAACATTCGTTTGTTAAGTTTTTTTTAATTTAAGCCAACTGTGGGCATTCTGATAGTTATTAGCTTTAATCCCTTCCTCCTAGTTTGTTCCCATTTAGATGGAGAGAAAGTCGACTGTAAAGTCTGGATTTATCTTCCGCCGGAGAGATGGAAATCTGACATCTAATAATTCAAATGTTGATCTCATCTCATTGATTGCGAAATTGAGAATATTACCAAAACTAGTAGGTCTTCGTCAACATTAAACTACTACCGTTAGAAACGGACTGTTCGTTTCGTTTAACAATAAATGCTATGACAAATCGGGTGGCTTTGATTTATTTTCTTTCTCCCTTATTTTGCAATTAAACTCCAAAGGTTTTTGAGTGTTCATCTATCATTTAATACGATTTATGAGGACTTGTAGTTGCTGGTAATCCTGCGTGTGACGAAATATTACAGAATATTAACAAATATCTGTAAAGAAGGTGTAAAATCGGATTTATATAATTATCCGATACTTAATGAAAATTTCGTAAAGCTTGATCAAACATAAGTATATTACAAAACATTGTTACATTTCATCGTGAAACTTAATTACTTAATACATACTGCATCTCTCAACCAGAATAAAATAAGCATATTGGTTTATTTTTAAACTTTACAGCTTCTGTTATGGTATGGACTCTGGTTCATTGTTGAAGGCCATAATGGGACCTGTAGAAGTTAAAATTCTACTGTCACTTGGTGGGTGGCTGTCTCACGGACAATCATGCCACATCTCCTATTTTTGTATTAATAAAAACATGGTCGAATCCGATAATTAAAAATATATTCTTTTTTGCAAATCGATAAAAGCCTTGTACTCTAAATGAAAAAAATTGCAAAATTAAAGAAGACGACCTTGTATACATATTATGTAGGAGTGTGTTTTGGGGCGCATTAATTTTGTTAACTGCAACGAAAAACGTTATGGGATTCAAATGTAAAAATAATTGCCGAAATAAGTGTAAAACGTACAAAATAAAAAACAAATATAACACTTAAACATAACAATGACGACATTTAATTGATAACAAGTCCCTAGCTTCGGACAGGCACATAAAACATGTTGCGGGTTTTAACATATTTTTGACTGCAAAACCTCCCCCTTACATAGGACAGTGGTGTAAAAAAAACTACATAGTAACAAATTTAAAAAAACTGACGATTACAAATAAAAGACCAGACAACATTAGGTATCGATCTCTTAAAAATACTCAATGTTTCTTACATCGTTCAAAACATAAAAGAAATTGATAACATACCTGGTTCCTTAAGCATAGTAATCAATTAAATACACCAGTCTAAGTAAAGTGGAAAGACTTCATAAAAAGCCAAAAAAAAACAAGGTATTGTGCGAATGCAAAAAAAATTAAATGTATCGACAGAATATTTGTCGTATATTTAATTAGATTTTACTTTGTGAAACAAAATATGTCCTAACAGGACAATGCCAAAAAAAAAAAAAATCCAGATAAAGACAAACATGTCGTCTTCATTAGTTTCTTTCATCATAAGTTCTCTGGGAAAAAATGGAAGTAACATATTATGAGATGTCCGAGATATTAATCCGGAAAGATATTTTCATGACGGCGATAAGTATTATTAAATTAGTGGGTACGTTAAGGCGCATGTTTAGCCCATCTTTTATTTGTGACATAAAAAGTTGTTGTTAAAATGCTGTTTAATGACACCGTCGTGTACTAATTCAAAAATGACCTATTTCTAATTTTGCTCATTTTGAAAAATCGAGAACCAACCAAGACTTAAAAATTCTCTTGGATTTTACTTTGGCTATTATCTATTATTCCATATCGTTTGTATTGAAAAACCAATATAAAAAGAAAATCGAAGAGTTTTTTAAAATTTTAATTGGTTGTGTAATGGTCACACGGCACATACAAATTGTTAGATTATGACAATACTAAGAAATAACGGTACGACATAGCAATTCCACATCTCCTCACCCTTGTTTTTTGTAGGGTTCGTGTTACTCCAGCTTTAGTTTTCAGTATAGTTTTGTGTGTTCTTTGTTTATCTTTCGTTTCATTTTGTTGGCCATGGTCTTGTCTGTCTTCCCTACATCCTAAATGAAAAATGCCCTGCAAAAGGGTTTTTTATTTGGAAAAACAACAAATAGAAGGCGGTGGTATTCAAATAGTTTTCTTAAATCGTTACCTTTGTTAACAATCGTTCCGTGCACTGAAATATTATGTTTTAAGACACACCTAGGAATTTCATAACAGAATGCTAAATATAAAATACTGGATCAGTTGGTATGCAAAGGACGATGTAGTCAACCTAATTTCACAACAAAAGAAGTTAGTTAAAGGAGTCTGGACACCGTTTCAAAATTATTGTTTTTAAACAGAAATAATTAAAATAAAACAACCTGCTTGAACTGCGATGACACAAACCTGGCCGC
>JAULBM010322000.1:0-13482 GCA_032357055.1 Geukensia granosissima | reverse complement strand
TTCGAATAATTAACAGTAATTATACATTTTATGCATTTTTAGAATTTCGCATTTTTCTCAATCTAAATAACTTTAAATTTTTTTTCTAAAAATCTTTTAAATGTGTTTTATTAGTTTTATAAAATATTCGGCAAAATGGGAATCGGCAATTTGGGATTCCGCAAAATGGACTCTACAAACTGGGAAACGGCAAAATGGGATTCGGCAATCTGGGACGTTACCAACTAAATTGACAAAAAATACAACTGCTATTCATATTTTTTACTATCCATGATGCATTCCTACTTAATCAATATAAAGTAAATAATTCGTACTTAATGAATATAAAGTGAATATTTAGACTTCATTAACTGTCGACAAAAACTGAGTCAGTAGTCGTGAAATGTATCATTCATAATTTATATACAGTCAACTCTTGATACGCACATCACACTATAATCGCTAGAAAAACAAATCGTGCTCTGGAACTGAGATGAATTTTATGCTGTAATTATAACATTAAATGTAGATGTCAATCTTGACTTGGCCAGTCAAAACAAATAAAAATAAACACAGAATGAAACAACTCAAAACTTGCATGAAAAAACAAAGTTTCAATTGAAAATGCTTTTATTCGTCATTAGCGGCTAATTTTCGATCTAATAAGATAATAAGAACACTGTCGATTTTTAATAAAACGAATTATTGAAGAAACTTGGCCTTTAACTAATTTAATTTAGATCGTCGAAATTTTTGTTGTTTCGCTGTAAAATAATGTGTTTACATATGCATGGAATTCCCAAAGTATTTTGGTTGGTAAATGAGTTTTCTCGTGAGAATTCATTGGCTTGAGCCTGCGACAAATTCAATCTCACAAAATTTGTTTAGCTCATATGTCAATAAACAGGCATTTTACAATTAGACGTTAAATTGTAGGGTTTGTTACCAATTTTCAGTTTTGGGAAAAAGTAATATTCACCCGGAACCGATGTCAATTACGTTTTCTACAACTCCATTAGCGTTTCCCGTTGTCAATGCCAGATAATCCAGAAAAACAGCTAGATCGAACTCCCGTTCTCGTCAGTGCCACATGGGTTATATAAGTATGAAATGATTTCAAATGTCATAAAAACGTGGTTAAAAAGCATGTTATCCAACAGATCCTACATTTTTGTAAATGTTGGATTTCAATACTGTCATGTTAACATCGAAATGGGGAAACCATTTTCATCCACATTTGTTGACAGATCGACAAAAAACGCGGTAAAAGCAAGGAATGAAATGGCTTGTGGAATATTAATGCATGCCTGCTTGCTTTATAACCTTTAGGAATCCTTATAAGAGAATGATGATACTATCAAAGCCAAAAATATAATATTTACGTCTAAACTTTTCCAATTGTTTTAAGGTATCCCCCTGCCTTCTAAAATGAATTTGTTTTTAAACATTGGCCAGCATAAACGGAAGTAGCAATACGTTAGTTGTCGTAAAATGTTTAATTCATTACGTGTATAAAGTAAACTCATCACTTTACAATCGATAGGAAAACAACCCTGGAACTGAGATAAATTTACTGTCATTATATCACGCAACGGGAATTTACTAACATATTAAAATTCGGATTGATTGTGAAGATATCAATCATGGCCAGACCATACACAACAAATCAAACACGGAATGACACGAATAAAGTCTTGATTGAAGAAGCGAAGTCTTGTATCCGTCGTCAGAGCCTATTTAAGCAAGATCAGATTGGAATATGTCAATTTTTAAAACACAAATGATAACAATGATTTTTTTTTAATTTAGGTGATCTAAATTTTTCTTTGCCCGCTAATTACTTTGATTTTAAATTCGGTCTTTCCCGATTATTTTGGAAATTTACGTGATCTAAATTTTTCTTTGCCCGCTAATAACGTTGATTTTAAATTAGGTCTTTTCCGATTATTTTGGAAGGTTTTTTTTTCTTTTTTTGGCTGTTATGCCGAAAAAACTGCTGATTAATTGTAGTGCTAAAATGAGAATTTGTCAAACATTACACATAATTTCGTAAACTCCAACTTGATTTTGGAATGTATACCACTTTTATCAAGAAACCATTAATGGTAGCTGATCAAGTATTTCAATCAGTATGTTAACCTTAACAAGGCTTACTTTATAGTTTTACAATTAATTAGAAGGTTATCCCCCTTTGTTCATATTCGATAGGCACTCAAAAAAGTACAAAATTATTGTGACGTATTGGCAAATGTTCAGCATGTTATGATTTTCATTTCATACAATTACCTGTCCGATGTCCCAAATAGGAATAATTTCTCTTGATTAATATTTATTTTACATCTCTTTGCTTATATCTAGATACAGAGGAAGACTTCTGATAAAATATAAAGACTTTCACCATGTCATGATCTGCAGTTTATTCACTGCAGTTGTCTTATGTCGCAATTAAAAGTTACTATACAATTATAGCTTTCGTATGAGGTCGATGCGAGGTTATATCAACCAAACAGACATATATCGACCTCGGACGATATATGTCTGTTGGTCGATATAACCTCGTATTGACCTCATATGAATGCTGCAATTGTTATATTATTAATGAACTATGACAACAACTATTTTTAGCAAAACACATGCTGTATGCATTGTGCAATCTACTACACGCTTTTAAATAGAAATATGCGTGCAGCCTAGAAAAATACAAAGAAACATGTGATCAAGTAACAACTAATCAAAATTTCCAAAAAATATGACATTAATAATATAAGACATTATAAAAAGTTATGGCAAAGTGTTCACCCTGTCAAAATATACGTTGCATAGAATAACATTAAAGTCGTTTGATGTCGGGTTAAGAAAGTTTTCTCATAACTTATTTTTGTTATGATTAATATTTCGCAAACTGTCAAAAAACCAATGGGATGATGTTAAGGCAAAAAATGTTAAGAATGTCAGGATCTACTTTTCATACAATATTATCAAGATCACATTAAATGTCTATAGCTAAAAACAGAAAACCTTAAGTAACCATTGATATTCTAATTGACAAGGTTAAAACTGGTACATGTATACGAGTTATTATTTCTTAGCCATTTCCTCAACAACAGAATTCGAAAAAACGCACAGTATTCTGGGATAGATGTTACCATATGACTATATTTAGCGTATCACTCGTTATACGCTCTATTCACTTTTAATCAACCTATATAAGTAAAGCTATCTGATAAACTGCATACGTTCTGCAGATTAAAAGATTATCTTACCACACATCTGGGACAATGATATCAGTGGTTTTAACAGACCGATATTTCTCTGTCTTCCACCATGTACACAGGGGTGGAAGACAAGCTACACGTATTTTTTTCAGCCAAATTCATTTTCCTAGATAGTCAATATAATATCAGTTTAATTGTGGTTTTAAATCAATCGGGAATGAAGTTTTATCTTCTTATAATAAATAAAAATAGTGAATTAACGTTCATTGTGACATTTATAGTTTGTCAAAAGGACAAACTTTTACATGCTCTCATTTTCTGTGAAATTGCTTAATAATAATAGCAATGATGTTCAGCGATAGTTATTTTACGATACAAAATGTGGAAAAAAGTATAAAAAATCAACAAATGTACAACATTGAAAATCCCAGAAACCATTGGATCAGATTTCAGTCGTTCTTTGATTCGGCAAGTCTCGTGGAGAACGAAAGAAATCTTCCCTCTCGTTTTTCACATTTTGTGGTGTAAGATTCTATATTTCTAGAGTTGTTGACCTGATGGTCGTCTCCGGAGAGATGTCTTGATTTCTTTTTTCACATTTTAAGACCGTTAAACTGTAAGTACTGTAGACTTACTTATTAATTTGATTAAACGCACCTACCACCTTAAACGTTATCTTATTATATAAAATTAACCGACAAAGCAAATCCTTTTGGGGTTCCTAACATTTATTCATTTTGTTTAAAACGCAAATCAAATGCTGAGAACACATTTTTCCAAAATCAAGGAGGACTTCTTTTCATATCTGTTATGTTTGAAATGAAAATGAGGAAATTATGTTTACTGCAAAATCAATTGACGTCTTGGTTTAAGGAGGTTAGGGGGTTTAAATTAAAATCGATAGAATTTTTTTTATACTTTGTCAAAAGATAACCTATTTTGTGCTGTTCGAAAAATTACAATCAAATGTTTATGTCACGGAACTCGTTTTCAAGCAGTGGCTAGTGCAAAATCTTACATTTTCTGTTGATTATATAGGGAAAAATTTTCTCGATAAAGGGTACATAAAATTATGGAATTTAAAAATTAAATAGGAAAAGATAGCTTTAATCATTTATTATCAGAAAATAAAAAAAAAAGAAATTAGGATCACCGATCTCGTTTTCTTGCAACTTTAATAAATCAATAATTCTGAAGTGCAATTCTATATAAAATTAAGTCATTGGAGTTACCTCTCCTGGCAATATTAAATACCTAAAATGTTAAAAAGCTCTATATCCTCTGTGAATACATAAAAATCGAATATGCCATTAGATGAAGAATAACAATGTGGATATTCATTTTTTATTTCGTAATAGTTATGTTGTTCCGAGAAATAATATTTGCAATTATAGAAACAAGTCAATACCACAAGTTTGCGATCAAAGATTGCGAAAGAGACCCGAACCTCCTGAATAGGTAAAATATTAAATTATTACCTACTGTTGTTGACGTAAGTTTAGACCTTGCTGCAATACTTGAAAGATAAAAGAAATGATAAACTCTTTTTTTTATCTTTGTTAATTTTGGGGGATATCTTGTCTGAAAATATACAACAGTATTTGGTTTTAAATAAATCAAAATTGATCTAACAATTTAAGTATCACAGTTGCAGTTTCTTTGGGTTTTTATTTCTTTTTTATTCGGCCTATTCTATTGAAGGTTGCAGCAAGTGTTAATTGTATGGTTTGATCACGAATTAGTACTGTTATAAGAAAGATGACTTATGTAACTAAGGATCTTTGACCTTTATTTTCCCACCAATGAAGCTAACAGCTGTATTTTTTACCATTTACCATAGTAATACAAATTTATAAATATTTTAACTGATATTTTTATTGTGCGAATAGGAAGCCTGTTTAAAGAACTTTTAATATTTGATATATTAAACTCCATTTCAATCCATTCAAATAATAGAAAAAGAAGTTGTAGTTTGTAAAATTCAAAACAATTTACATCTATAAACAGGATTTAAAATGTTAAGTCTTACTGGCCGCTTTTCGCCTTCCGAGATACAAAACATAACTTTAAAAGAAACGTCTAAAACCTTCCTCGTGCTCGCTGCTTGAGTCGTATCCTGTCATTTATTTTCGGGTACATGCAGGAATGAATGTTCCATATTATTTTGACACTTCATAATTCAATTTTTTCGTACTGGCTAAATCATTAGGAGGTTACATTTGAATGTTGTACAATATGTTTTGTGCCCTTTTTACAGCTTGTCTTACGGATCTTGTCCCAGGATAACCAGTAGATGTCTGTAATTTATATTTTTGTTTTGCTGCTTTGTATATATCATATATCTCCTATTTATTTATTCTATATTTCTAAATTCAAAAATACAGACAAAATTGTAAAATCCATCATTGATAAAAAAGAATAATTTACAACATTGAAAACTCGGGTGTCGATTGGACATATTTAGCTCCCTTTTATATTTTTATTTTAGTATTTGCTGTTTTAGTGCTCAGAAATGTTGCGTTTTTACGTGTTAATAATGGTTTACAATATGATCTGATTTTGGTAAACCAGAATGCCTCTAACAATGTACAAAAATTGCTTCCTCCCACATTTTGTAATCAAGGAACCGCGTGTTTTTCAAATAAAATTAAAATGCAGATCCAAGCTGGAATCAAAGCAAAAGCAAACTCAAATTTTAGGTGTTGAAAGGAAACCATGATAAACAGATGGCTCTATCAAACAGATGATGTAATAATCCAGAAACAGCAATTGCGGAAATGAAATATTTTTGTTGAGAAAAATAACGGAAATGAAAAGCACAGACTTGGCATACACGGATACTTGAAATTGTAATGTTATCGTGTATTTTACAGAAATATATGACCTTTTTATTTAGAGAAACTAAAAAAGTCAAAATAATATTTTCTTGAGTTGAAATTGATAAATGTTATTAAGAGGTTCGGCAACAGCCATATGTCTTCTTTTTTTTATCTTTCTGTATTACATGTAGTTGTTTGTGTTAGCTTAAGCTACATGTTTACATTTTCATACGACAATAGATTGATGTTGCTTTGTTAAGTGAATAAATATCAATTTATTCCTAGCCCTATTTTCAATGCATAGTGAAATGTTTGCTGATATTATAAGGTGATTTATCAAATTATCTGACAGCCAAAACTACTTTGAATATCTTCTCGTAATAAGCTACAGATCGAGTTTTATTAAATATTTCTTCATATCTCTCCAAATTGCGTCTGTATGAAGCATAGCTGTATCGTAAATGTAAAACTAAAATAATAAATTTGTCTCCATCCATCCGTTAAACGTAGCCGTTGTGTTAATCTGGAAAGGATGTTAAGACATGAGCAAATAAGAAAACAAGGTAAGAAGAATTTAGAAGGAAGATGTACTTGAGAATAATTCGAAATTGACACAAGATAAAACAACGACCAAAACAACAAAACTTAAAACTTAAAAGCTATGTACATGGACAACCATGCATGGATGAAGTCTTAGAATCTTTATTGGCATAATAATGTCTTCTAAATTAAAAGTAGATCCGCTTTTATCTTGGAAACGATTAATAACTACTGTTAGCCTTCTAAACGACGACTTCAGCCCTGTATTTACTTGCCTTACACCAAATGTATCAAATAATGTTTGAAAGATTTAATGAAAATATTGGGAGTTTTCGAAACGTATATCACCAAGTAGATGTGTAGTTAACTTCCTTTTTCGAGTTTACTTCTTAGAATGCACATATGTATGGCTAGTAGTTCCTCAAATAAATTAACGGCCATTTAAGTCGACATTTGAGGTCAGAGAGATTTAAAATGATAACAATCATTACGAAACCTGATCAGGGCAAGAATGACTAAGTCGGGAACGATTTTGGGGAAATTCAAACATTTAAACGCCCTTGTACATTTCCTTAATGTTTGTATACTACTAAAAAAAATGAATATTGGAGATAACACATTGTAGGCTAGTAGTTTTTTTTTAAATAAGCAAAATCGGTCATAATTTCAATCACAGTATTCAAGATAATGTCTGAATCAAATATTAAGAAAATATAAAAATTGCAATTCCTGATTGTTTTTGCTGTTGTCTTTTCCTTGAAACTGACTTGAATTCCGTATTCAAATGTCAATGAAAGTATCAACAAAACTTTGTCTGGGAATTTCAGTTTTGAACATTTCAAACAAAAGTGACTTAAACAAAATCTGTGACGTGAAGTTAATATAAAATGTATGTGAAAACGTCAGGAAATATATCAAATGAAGATGTTATTTTTTCCAACTGTTCGAAGACTTCCCTTTTTAAAATGCAATTAAATTTAACATCATTGATAAAGTTTGCTCTAACGTTATTATTTTATTTGTTTTTTCTAGGTCTTGTATTAGAATGAGAACCTTTGAACGAATAACGGTGATAAATGTTACAACAAGATCGCTAGGATGAGGAATTATGTTAAGTCAGATAATTAATATTGACGCTAAAATCTTATAGACAATGGAATATCGAATTGCATCGTTAACTTTAATGTTATGATTTATTGTGTTCAGTAAGAATAGTCCATTATAGACCCAACAAACATGCTGTATTGGGGTATTACGCAATTCCTTTGATATGTAATTGGATATTTTTTCTAAATCAACTGAGTCCATTTTGTAAAAATTACAAAAAACTTTGATTTCTGTAATAATTTTCGTCTAAATGCCTTCATAAAAAGCCTCTCCTGAGGCTTTCTCACGGTGATGAAGCATTTGAACGTCTATGTTATGCAACCATTTAAATTTAACTGAGATAGTAAAAAAAGAGACGCAAATGTTATTTTAAAAATGAATAAATATTGCATTTTACTTTTACGTTTTAGTGTTTTATGCTGTTCAGTCGTAGAGTTTAATCGTTTTTCAAGGTGCAATCTGAAATATGAACAAATATATTCAAGATAAATCAGCTAGCTGCAAAAATTTATGATGAATGACTATATGGCTATTTGTAAATATAAATTGAAGGAATTGTTTCTTAGGGAAGTGATAATTAAGAATAAGCAGAATACCGTATAAAGGGAAGTAACTCTAACTTGGATGAAGAATTTAAAAATTTTACCATAGTAAGAGTAAGTTTCGATATTATAGCAAAGTTTGCAATCTCGTAGTTGTGAAAAATTATATAATCACTGATATGTTTGTTGTGTTACAGTCAAGATAAACTTTAATTAATCTTCTACCGTAATTTTCAGCGATGTTTAATGCTATGCCGCTGAAGAAAAACTTGAATAATCTTACGTTAGTGAACATCTCGACGAAATTTGTCCCAGCGAACTAGAAATTAAGGAGACAACAGACTCAAAAAAATCTAATTCATACCTAGATTTATTCCTCGAAATTGACCAAAAGGGAAAACTTGTTTCTAGGATTTACGACAAACAGAATGACTTCAACTTTCCTATTGTAAACTTCCCATATGAATGTGGCAATATTCCTGCTTCCCCTGCCTACGGGGTTTATGTATCACAGTTGATTATACTCTCGTGCCTTTTCCAAGTTTCAGGATTTTCTGAAGAGAGCATTGCTATTGTCACATAAATTACTACAACAAGGATACATCCAATAAAGGTTGAAGTCGTCCCTCCTTAAATTTTATGGTCACTATCACGAATTGGTTGATCCATATGCTATAAGTGTTTCTAAACTAGTTATGGACCTGTTACCGGTAATACAAAAATAAGTTGACCTCTTCTCGGAATGACGTTAACCCGGATTTGAGAGTAAGGATTTCACGACGGGTGTTGCGTCCAGGACAGGGGATGCTTACCCTTCCGGAGCACCTGATCCCACTCCTTTTTTAAGGAGTTCGTGGATTCCAAGCTTTTTGTTCCTTTTGTTTACGTTTGAACTTTTAGTTTTTTTTTAAATTTGTCTTGTCAGTTTGGACTGTGCACTTTTGATCTCTCGCATGGGTGTTCTACACCGGACTTTCAAAACATTCCATGGAAAACATATAAAAATAGGTTTACTTTATCATATAGAAAATGATAAAAAAACAACCCCCACGAGCAAGCTGTGAAACCCCCAAATAAAATGTGATGGTATATTCAATTGTAACATATATTGGCAAAATAAGTATATTGCGTCAATCTAGTAACTTAAATATAACAACAACGACATCAACTGGATTACAGGTTCCTGGCACATAAAGTATTTGGCGGTGTTAAAATTGTTTTTGAGTACTTAACCATCTCCCAACCTGGGACAGTGGTGTGACAAATCGACAAAAAACAAATTTAAAAAACAACTGCATAAGATTTAACATTCTGTTTAAACTAATTTCCCCCATTTTTGCATTTATTTTACTTTCATTTCACTTGATAAAATTCATTGGTCTGTGATATCATTTTTTCTTAAAACATTAAGTGAATGAAACATTTGATTATATTGCATTATTGCATATACAAAAAGGAAAAACTCCAATTCCGTAGGAAACAAAAGTGGAATCCCACTGCTCATGACAAGATTTGGCTTTCCCGCCCGAAACCAACATGGCTGCCTTTTGAGTGGTCAGTAGGCTTCCAGTTGCAAGACTTAATTTTCCGACTCTTCCCAAGCAACATTATTTCAGTGGAATACCAAACTAACCATTCAACATGACCACAACAGTAAAACTTGGGACCCTTTGAAAAATTAATTTTAGATATCTTTTCTGAAACTGATCACCTGATTGGAATTAATTTTTTTTGTGTCAATATATTCTTAAAAAATCTCCGTAACTGATGAACCAATATGAACCAAAGTTAAGTATTATAGTCTTTTGGACGTCCCCTAGAATTAAATCCGGTAGGGCTATGCTGTATGGTGTCCATCATAATTGTATTAGGCATCCCCGAAGATGGCTGTCAAAGTCGAACTTAGTATAACATGATACCCTAAATACTCTTTTACTTAAAAATCTTACAGTCTGAAAGTTTAAATCTAATCGTGGACACACTTTAGTTGGATGGTCCCTAGATAATTTTATCCCACTGTCTAACCTAAATGGCAGTCACCCCAAACTTATTTTAAGACATTACCCTATTAGAAATCCAACTAAAATTGGTTTTGTCTGAAACTTGTGAGCCAATCGAATCACAAACTTTGATTGCTCGTTCTGATGTCCCTCTTCCAAACTTATTTCAGCCTTCCATTCTAATTCGGATTTGCTGTCATATAAGCGATAAAGGCTCCTGGAAACCTCTGGTTGTAAATTAGCTATTCTCGTTTGTACCACAATTCAACAAATCTCTTTATATCGGATGCACCCATGCCTCAGGTAACATCTGTAATGAGGTCGTATGTTTGTGAAGAAAACACTTCACTAGATTTTATAGATATGCATAAGAAACTGCAACAAAATAGACAAAACCTGAACCCATATAATTTGGATGCTTTTCAATGAATTGTGCAACAACGGTCTTGTTTTCTTTTTCTCAGGTTTAGGATTTATGTAAATATAACATACAATGTTGTCACTGTGTATTACTTTTGAACATGTATATCATAAACTCTAACTGCCCATCCAATTTTTATTGTAGAAAGTAAGACAACCATTCCTGGATGCAGTTAAGATAACTCTTGGTGATAGATATACGGATTACATGGCTAACGTGTATACAGTGACCATTGATTTTATCCTAGATAGCCTTATAGAAGGATATACTGATGACACATCAATACCAATCAAAGCCGACAGTGGTCAGGAAAATGGCGGTAATAAGAATGATAGCTTTTTTGTGAAGGCAGCGGAAAGTTAATGGCGTCCACAGTAATAGTTCTGCTCATTGATTTACATAATTAGGTTTGTGTCAAAATATGCATTTCACAGATGGAATTTACAAATGCCTTATCGTTATTTAACTGTGTTGCAAATAATGAAATTTAAAACAGTTAAGAATGCAAGCAATATAATTACCAAGTTGAATGTATGATTAGTAACAAAACGTGTTTTCACTTTTAGAAAGAGTGTTAGAAATATTGTGATGTGCAAAATATATTCATATGAACATAAGAATGTGTGAAATTCATGGAGGTTCATTCATCAATATTTGTCCATTTTTTCTATTGTAAATGCACTCGACGATTAAACTTTAAATTTATATCAGAATAGATATAAATTGCATCTTCAGCAAAGCGTTTTCTTCTTGAGATGTTCTGCAATCAACAATCAACGTTGTATATGTGGGGGCGGACATCAGTTTGTCGTTAACCAAGCTTCATTGATAGACTATTATTATTTTCGATCAGTTCAGATGTAAAGCTTGTTATCTTAACACATCCCATTAAGTATTCCCAATATCTGTTTTCTAATTATCTGATAATTAATAGAAACGTTTAGAGAAAACTAATGAAATAACTCATATTATCTGGCTGTAACAAAATAAAACAACAGACGGCGCAGCAATCAATTTTATTAGAAGGCAGGGTTACCTAAAAACGGAATCATCACTATAGTACTGATTGAGAAAGAAAATACTGAACTCACTAATGGGGAACATTACATTGACAAAATTAAAGTATTTCCAATACTATTGAAAAAGTATTTGCATTTTTTAATTCACTTTTATAAGCATATAGCAAATGAACCGGTGTCGCGGAAAAATGGTCTTCAGAAAGTCTTAACGACATGACAGGTTTAATAAAGGAGAAGACAGACACTGATATGATACAAAATAATGATAGTATTTTTGTATGGAGCTAGTGAGCATAAGTCATTTATACATTCTAGATTTTTCGAGATGCGACACTTTTGCATAAAAATATCAATATTTGATTTCATTATTTTCAGGAAGGGTGCTTCAACAAAAAAGGTGTACCATTTTGTTTTGCGAGAAGTTGAAATTGATATCAATGGCATGCTTCTCTGAACTGGTCAAATAACCCCGAAATCGTGTAACGTCTAAATCGTGAAAATCTTGAGAGCGTGTGTGTGTGTATGGTTTGCGTGTTATATATTTTGCAATTTGAATGATGTATCTGTAATGTATATCGATTTTTAATGATTGATTGGACACATGTTACGTATATCATTATATGTATAAATTAAAGCCATTTAATTACGTGTGGACCAAACGAAGCTATCACCAAAATGTAGTTGAACTTCTAATAATCTGTTATGTCAATATCATTTTTTCTGTTATTATTAGGAAACAACAATGTAATCAGTAAAAACTATTCAATGAATATCTGCCTGTTCTTGATTTATGTAATAGAAAAGGAATAGTTATAAATAACGCCTCCCTAATACCTATGTTATGTTTCGTAAGCGATATGTACGTAATTTCGCACACTTTGTTGCTCTTGTTTTAATTCGACATTTTTTCATTAAAAATATCGTATCATTTCAAGTAAGTCTTCAGTATCGTATCATTTTAAGTACTTCTTCAGTATCGTCACATTTAAAACAATTTCTAACTTGCAAATGTCCAGCGAATAGATTTTCAGTGATTATATAGAAAATATTCAATACACATGTTGAGAAAATAATGGGTATTTATTATTGAGACATTCTTCTTCTAGCCAAAATATTCAGCCCAACAGATTGCTAACGGACCCTCTCCTTTGTGGTATCAATTCACATTACTATGAAAATTATGCTACGTCAACTAACGCAAAGCATAATATGTATTACTTTACTATGCGACCAGACATTTCTAAAGGCAATTGGTGGTATAATTTCTTGAAATTCGAGTGCAGAATACCAATGCGAGAGACTGAAAGAACATAATCCAAAGAGATTAGATAAATTCGAAATAAACTAAAATATAAAATAAAAGCAATAGGAACAAAGGCTTAGTACTCCTTAAAAAAAGTAAAAGTATACTCAGGTGCTCCGGTTTGGTGGGCATTTCCTGTCCCGCGCACTGTACCTGTCTTGGAATCCTTTAACTTAAATCGGGATAAACGTCAATCCGAGAAGAGGCCATCTCATCGTTTGACAGGTCCACAGTTAGTTGAGATACACTAATACCATATTGATGAACCAATTCATAGTGGTGCCCAGGTTTAAAGATGGACGATTTCAACCTTGATTGGTGGTATCGTTGTTATAGGAATTTATGCGACAACAGCAATGGTATTTTCAAAAATCCTGATGCTTGGAACAGGCACGAGAGAATCAAATCAAATGCGACACATAGGTTTGGATTTGAGTGATTCTTTTGCTATATTTGAATCTTTTGACTTCCTATGTTTCGGTTCAAATGCTACTGATGAGAGGTTACTCCTTGAAATGTACATATAGCATACCTAAA
>JAULBM010321990.1:10000-13483 GCA_032357055.1 Geukensia granosissima | reverse complement strand
GTTGGGATTGGGGTCCTATGCAGGATTTCCCCTTGAAAAAATGAAAAGTGAGGCAGAATCCCCCTTTTGACACTACTAGGAAAATAATCTTATATAGAAAATGCGTTTATGGCGTAAAAGTAAGAAATAGTATGCATGCCCTGTTATCTAAGCAGCACTTACATACATTACATGTGAAAATGTATAGAACATTTGTACATTCATTTGATCAAAAATTAATCATCATTGATAAATGAACAGAAACTGTTAACGTGGGTTTGAATACATCTGATTACACCAATTTTACACCTTATAAAATTGCTAATGAATTCTTAAAAATACATTTTTGTCTTGTCTTGTCTTGTCTTGTCTTGAAAAACACTACTACCACTATAAGCAGTAACAAAGAGAGCATTAAACATGATTCCCATATGTAAAGCATGGGATTTAATGGGATCTATAACCTTAATGACCACAACCTTCAGTTATCCATGAGCCACAAAGTAAAATATCAAAGTAAGTACATGTATATACTAATATAGACTGAATTCTTTTGATAATTTACATGCGCATCTTTATAGCGAAAACCAATCCTGAGCATAGTTGACTAAATAGTTGTAGTTTAATTTCTATATCTTATCACTGCATTCCAACAGGAGAGACATTTTCTGTTTCCACTTTTTATTTTACAATAAGTATAGGGGAATAGTAAACTTTTTACTCAAGTTCTCTTAAATGAAATAAACTATCGGTGTTGCTACGAACAAAGATTTCTAAGTTGATTGACTCGGATAAAATAAATCGAGGTATAAATACAACTGTTGCAGAGTGGCAAATACAGTTTCTCATCTCCAGCTGTATGTACAATAGAAATAAAAAGTTTGATTGTACTACCCGATTCCCGACGATTCCTATTTTCTTTAAATGGTGGACCCCTCGAGTAAACAGTCCCTCAGTCCCTCAGTACTTTGATAGTTGCATACCCGTTAATCTTTTGAATAAAAAATGTTTTATCTTTTCTAAGTGGGAAATAATTTTGTCAGAGATAAAAAGTAGATATGAAATTTTAAACTGTATGATATCTCGTTATTCTCAATCGTAATTTCGTACAACATAAGTTTAATAATTTGTTGATTGCTTTTAAATGAATATTTTTTATATAAACATTGCATTAACACCGATTGTATAAGACATTAAGAAGATGATTTGTGACTTGATGGATCCCACTTTGGGAACTTTCTCAAAGTTGAGACTACCCAAAAAAGATGGAGTCTCCCAACTGAAGTGGGAGGGTTAAAAGGTATTAGTTGGTATTATCCTCTAGGTTATGTGACTCTTAGCCGCTGCTGGCAATGGATTCTGGCCAGTGAAAAGATAAGTCATCACTTCGGAAGTTTTTTGGTCGTCATTACGATTTGATATCTTTCGAATGCTTTAAAAAAATATATAATCAGCATATCGATATGGAATCCGAACTGAAACAAATATATTGAAAAAAAACACAGAAGTATTTTGAAAGATATTCAGAAAATATCACGAAAAATTAGTGTATGGCATCAGTAATATCCTCTTTACACTGATTCAACGACAACATTTTCTCTTAACATTTAAAACATGTGCATCTGATATTTTGACAAAGCAATTGAAAATTATTTTTTAAACATGTGATTAAACTATGTTTACCTGAAATTTTAAATGGTTTGACGATGTGTTGTTTTAGCTAGTCGGTTATATTCATGATATTTACTATTCAGTCGATTCAAAGAAAGATTTGATTGATTGATTGATTAAAAGGTGCTTAACGTCCACCAGCAAATATTAATGCATATTCATGACGGGAGCATATTAATGATGAGTGATGATGAATGAACCCTACTTTGTACGAGACCTAACGCTGAGCCGGATAGCTCACGAAAGCAACAGTCCACAGGAAGACGTGCAACTTTACCCAGACACATTATTCTGACCCTGGGCCGACCAGTCTTTGCATGCTCCTTCTTAATGCTTCGTGCTTAGCGGAGAAACAGCAAATACCAATTTTAATGTGTTTGGTTTGACCCGGCCGGGGATCGAACCCACGACCTTCTGCACTTGAGGCGAGCACGCTAACCATTACACCACTGAGGCGGTAAGGAGAGAATTGACAAATAGGTTTTTCCTGTATCATGTGTATGAAAACATGTATATATACATTTTTGTCTACGTTCGTTATTAATCTTTTTACTATATTTAAAGAGAATTATGAGAAAATCGAGACGTATCAATTGATAAAGAACCAACTGTAACATGATAACGCAGTGCTACATTTTTTTTGCTTGACAATATTTTTGTTCGTAATGGGAACACTGTGCCTTGCCAAATCGATGACATTCTTGTGGGAATCAACTGTGCATCTTTAGAGTGTGACTTGTTTCTTCTTCGATTTGAATGGGAAAAAACTTCAAACACCTATAGTTAAAACCTACGGACACCTTAACCCAACCTGGTTTTTGTAAGGTCTGTGTTCCTCTCTTAAAGTTATTTTGTAAGTAAAACATTTTATGTACTGTTGATAAGTATATACCTGATAAAGACTGTAATGTTATTTTCAAAATATTCTGTGATATATTTGTTGTACATATAAGTTCCCAGGTAGTTTTCATTTTCAAAACATTATATTTATGGTCCCATTGAAGTTTTTTATTAAACTTTAAAAGGTGTTCTTAAAACATTTACATTTTTCTAACAATGTTTTAAAAAACATTCAAAAACATTTTAGAAAGATTTGTTTATACATATACAAATGCTTTTAAACATGATTTTTTAACATTAACAAAATGTTTTGAACATATTTCATTTAAATGTCATCTTCAGTGTACTTTTTGTTAGAATCAGAGTGGTAAATAACAAAATAAGGTATGTCCCTACCTAGAACCAAATATTTCTATCTGCGTTTGCCATCTTTTTAAAAAATTAAAAGAGGTGAATTTAGGCTATTAATTTTTCTTCGAGTTTTGAATGTGGAATAGTTGTATACAAGATGGAAAAATCAAATGTTTTGATGCTATTGCAAGAGGAAAGGGACCTTGATTTGAGGCATTCTAACAGATCTTGGAATTTTTTAGAATTCACATTTGATTCGATCACGCCACTTCTAGAATGGCTCGTTTCACAGTAAATCTGGAGCCCGTTTTTTGTGTAGATAGCCTAATGAAACCTGTTATTATGTTGCATGCTTACGGTATTCAGGAATTTGGATTACTTTGACCCAAAGGTCATGTAAGATCTTAGTTGTTGGTTTTTATTGAAAATATCCTAAGTTTTGAAATATTGCATTATAAAATTAGAATCTTATGAAACAATTTCTTATCGACTTAATCATATTGCTAGCATTCCTAATATCTTTGCTGATAGGCACGGAAAGTTTACAAAAAGAAAGTTGAAATATTACCGTCTACACTAAGCCTCAGAAATATTTTTTTCTGTGTAAATATCGAGGAATAAGCATTCTATAAATGCGGCTTT
>JAULBM010321990.1:0-7500 GCA_032357055.1 Geukensia granosissima | reverse complement strand
TCTTCCTCCGTAATTACATGATATATGGTAGATCTGTAATTATTTATTAAAATTTCCTTATTTTTATATACCTAGAAATTAAAATTTGTTAATTTAAAGCATTGTGTTATTTGCATTATATCTTGTAAAGTAAGGTTCAATATAAAAATCATACAATAATATAGTAGGGTCGACAAATCATAGTTTTAAAAATTTAAGTTACATTGTATATTTATGCTTAAGAATTCAAAATAATAATAAACATTGGTAACAAGTAACAAGTTATAAGCCGGACGATTTTCAAAGCAGTATAATTTTATATAAAGTTCTATTTATGTACATCTGTATGAATTTCTCCCTTAAAAACATTTTTGTAAAACAAGTTGACACAAGTTATGTCCCTTGTTCATTGTTCGTTCTAAGTAAAACTTAGCCACGGAATGAAACTTCAGTGTTCTTTTAATAAATGTTAAAAGAAATTTTAAAATCTATTTCTAGCATGTGACATGATTTTAAATTTTAATTTGGAATGGTACTTTAACATTTAAGGTAAATGAAGAAGACGGCACAATGAAAGTAATGCAGATCGACAGTTATTCTGTTGGTTGTAGCATCAGTACTAAAGCTGTTGGTAGTGATTCAGTAGAAATTCTAGATGATCAGTATAAATATCCTGAGTGTAAGTTTTGTTTATTATTGTAGACCAACCTTAATTTTGCTACAGTCCTTTGTTTTAATTTCACATTGATCTATCTTAACCTTCCGTTTTGACACTTTAAGTTAGCAAGGCTTGAGTTTTAAAGAAAAATTCAATTTATTCCTGCAAAACATCTCTCAGACACGAGTTTAAATCTCAGCATTTTTGTATTTTATTTAAAGAACATAAAATATTATTTCTCAAATGTATGGCTGAAAATATAAGTTTGTAACTCGGGAGTAAAGAGGACTCCTGTATATATTATTCCTGCTTATATAAAGTAAGATATATTTTAGCTGTACATACCGCTTCTCTTAATTCCAGTCTCTGAAGACGAAAGACGTGTTGCCAAATTTGTAAATAGGTTTAGCACAAGGAGAAAAGAGAATATATACAAACTTGACCTGGAGAAAGAATTTAATTTTGACATTATATTACCCGACAATGCTATGGTGGGTGAAGATTTTTCTATTGGTTTGGTTGTTAAAAATATAGTTGACGATGAAAGGAAAATAATCATTAAAGCAACTTTGGTGAATTCATATTATACTGGGTTACCTGGTACACGAGTAAAGACGATGCAGTTTGAGGAAACCATCAATAGTTTGGAAGGTAAGATGACGCAGGGTTATAGCTTATTATCCCTAGAAGTCAATTATCTTTTTTTAACTGTATGACATGCGCTTACTTAAATACTTCAGAGCTTCCGTTTTGCGGCCATTTTTTAGATTAGGTCGATTGTCGTGTTTTATGTATAGTTTCACATTTTGTATTTCGGGGCCTTTTATAGCTTACGTTATGGTATGGACTCATTATTGAAGGTCGTAATAAGACCTGAAGAAGTTTAAATCTACTGTCATTTGGTCCGTGGCTGTCTCATGGCATGCCACATCTTCTATTTTTATAAAAGGATTAAGGATTGTATTACCCGGGATACGTGGCTTCCCTCAATTTATCATTTTATAGTCATTGGGAACCTAATGACAGTACTACGTTGGTTTAACTGTCAAGACAGACAAGATGGAGGTGACATATTACCCTGTGAATTGAATTAACACCGCCACAGTATGTGCCTTTACTAAGTCGCAATATATAACATAAGGATTGGTAGTATGCTAGGCAAATGTCATGATAAAACATGTGTAATTTTTGTTTTAAAGGTACATTTGTATGCGAATATCGTTTTTCTCTGGAAAAGAATCCGGATGTCCATTTAATAAGGGGAAACTCATTCTTCATCTATACAGGCTGACTTGTAATGGTATATTTACGTAAGAGCTATGGGCTATCAGTGGCTAATTTTGCCACCAAACAATCGCTGTACTGTTTTAAAGATAAAACCATTTTGTTTAGTGCTTTATCTACAGGTTCTTCAAGATATGTCGTGAATAGCGGGAAAAAATTCGGTAATTCAAAGACAAATGTTAAAACTGTTAACGTGAAACTAATTCTTAAATATCTCTTAGTCGTCGCTCTTTCGTCCTAAATTTAAGAAAAAATAATGTAGTGTTGCACATAATTAAGATATTCAAAAACAATTTTATGCAATTTTACTATAGAAAAAAAGTTGACAGTACCTGTTACCTTCAAAGAATATGGAGCAACAATGAATCCGGAAGGAAGATTCCAACTTTTTGTCACGGGAAAGGATTTATCCAAAGGCAAAATGAATGCCATGGAGAAATCGTTTACTTTACAGAAACCTGGAATTATTATAGAGGTATAAATAAAACTGTATGTTGAAACGTTTGTTAATATTATTTTTTATCTTACATTTGTCCGAAAAGATTTGAACATGTCCTAAGGAAATATAATCATTATGTTGCGTGCAATTTTTCATTGTTCCACACGAGTTTTATGCAGATTAACAGAACAACAAGTAGTAGGTCATTCAGTAATTTCCTTACTATGCTTGTATAATATAATCTTATGCTATATCTTGCAGGTTCCGGAGGAAGTTGAATACGGAGAAGAAACGAAAGCCGTGGTAAAATTTGTCAACACAACAGCTTTTAAACTGACGGACAGCACTTTCCACGTAGAAAGTCCTGGTGTGCTGGATGCTGTCAAATTTGTTCATTCGTAAGTTCTTGCTTTTGCTTGTTTAAATTGTTTACTAATTTTGTATACATGTTTGTATGTTCACTATGAGTTTTGCAATTCTTTAAAAAAAGGAAAGATATGGAAGTAAATTTCAATAACACCACCACATCTCACCAAAAGTAGAAAGTTTATAAGCCATAGGTATCCACAAAGCCTTTAACAAGGACAGAACCCTTAATCTCCTACCTGAACTGGTTCTATATTACACTACTGTAAGAAGGGATAGATGTAATCCAAGGCCTTCCTATTTATTATTTATATTTTACGGAATTTAAAAATAAAACGTAGCTGTTTTTCATGTCATGATATTTAAAAAAAAGATATATTTAGTGCGATTTTCGTTGTAAAAATCTTGTATTTCCTGCTATTATTCCTATGAATGACTAATTCCAAGAAAAAGGTATTAAAGAATAAAGCATTTAAGCAACTGAACTCGACCTAAACCTCTGGGACAACATTCTCCAGTTTCTAAAACTTAACATCTTATGTTTTACATTTATCATGAGAACAACTTTAGTTTAACACTTTACATTCAATTTATTACAAAACTTTTGTGCTTTTGCAATACATATGTTGAGATTTCCATTGCTGAATTTTCAGAAGGACTCTGTTAGCCGGAAAAGAATGGTCGGAGACTGTCATTCTGAAACCAAGAAGAAGGTACAGGCGAAGCCGAGAAATCGTAGCCGAGTTTACATCCAAGGAACTAGTTGGCGTGGAAGGAAGTGTCAGATTTAAAGTTGTCAATAATCGTTCTGACAGCGATAGTGAGGATTAAATGATCTCAGTTATTTTATATGTCTTCTAAGGGCAACTAAAGCGAACTAATATATTCATTTGATGTTTCATAACCCCATATATAAGTTTATACCCATATATTGTGGTTCATTAAAATATTATCAAATTTCTTCTACTGCTGTTATTGTTTTTAAGTCTTTCCACAATGACTTGGTGTTTCCTTTGGCAGTTTCCAAACACACATTGAAATAGTTTAGCTAAAGTGTATAATCTGTACTGGCATGTTCTGTTTACATGTAACATATGTATGACAACCAAAACAAGGTTACCGTAAAATTGGATATTGAAATGTTGTAAATAAAGCTTGAATTATAGGACATATCAGTTGCATGAAAGAACTTATCCATAAGGGTTATCTTTATAGCACTACATGTATTTAAAGATCTTTAAATATAGTGTTCTTTTGAATCAACATTGACTCTCTAGTCAAAGGTTTACCTCAAAACTTAATTTTTCACAATATTTAGTTACGTTGTAGTTGATTCTCTTTATTTTGGCATTTTCATAATGACGGGTGGTGTATCTATCTAGAAAAGAAGGAATATAAAGTATGCCAAGAACACACGATCCACACCTTACATATGATAATAGCAAAATTCAAAACACAAATTTAACTGCGTTTTACCATGAATTTAACTGCATGTGCCTTCATCAGGCATAGGTGTCAGAAATAGGAAGATCAGTCAAACTTTATGAATTTCTTGTTTTCATTAGTGGACCAAATGAGATATAGTTGATGAGGTAATAAACACATTTGAGCCAACAGTACGGCCCAAAAGTCAAATATTACAGGGTTGGAAGGCAAACTAAATTTCCGACACAAATTCCAGTATCCAAAAATAAATAAGAGTGTTCAACTCAATCTCTTTAAGCTGTAAACGACATGTTTGCCAAAAATTCAATGTTGCCAGAAATTAGAAAGGACAAAGGCCATATTTGGCCCAAGAATTTGGCTCAAAAATTGAAAGTGTCAAATATCTATTATTCTATTTCTTTTGTATTAAAAATGCATATTAAAAGACAACCCAACAGTTTATTAGGTTGTACAACAGTCATATGGCACATAGTAATGGCTTTAATTGTAAAAATACTTAGAAATTACTTAGCTTGATTCGAAATTCGATTCAATTTTCTCTATTTTGTTTTGGATCGCATAAAAACATCACAACCAATTTTTGCATAATGAAAGTCTTATCAAGTACAAATGTTTACTTATATATAATTCAGGGTGTTCGTTAATTATGTTCAGTCCTTTTGGTCATATTTTCGACCTCCTGTAGTTTTATCCATTTCATAGCATTATTTTTTGCTTAATCCCCTCATTCTTCTCATAACTTAATTAAACACACTTAAAAATGCCACCTGAAAAGTTTTATTAAATTATTGTTATTTCTTCTTGGGTCTTAATGAACAGAACCTACTAAGGGAAACCTATAAAAAATCAAGAGAAATCCATTCCCGCCAAATTTTCATGAGCTTCTATCTAAAAAAAAAACGGGCACATTTTCTGCTTATTTTGCTCAAATGTGAGATATCTTTAAAACAATAATCGCTTTTGAAAGTTTTGTGCGGACATATTTGGAATAAATAATTGATATTTTTACCAAAAAATGTTACATTCTTGTTGAAATATTTAATGTACCCTGTTGTTTTGTCAACATTATGAAAATAATATGAGTTGTGAATTATTAAAATACGGTTATTAAACAGCTTTTTCACATCAACTTACTGTTGCCGCATTAAATCTAAAATTTGAGCAAAATTTGGGCTTACCCCTTTTTATTAGCTCACCTGACCTAAAAGGTCATGTGAGCTTTTACCATCACTTGGCGTCTGTCGTCCTAAACTTTTCTTTTAAGCTATTCGCCTCTGAAACCATTGGGTCATTTTGAACCATACTTGGCAGCAATTGTCCTTAGGTGGTCCGCTTTCAGAAATGTGTCCGATGACCCCGACCTTAAGACAAAATGGCCGCTGGGCTAAAAATATAAAAAATGGGATAAAATTTTTAAAATTTTCTCCTCTGAAAGTAATGAGCCAATCTTGGCTTAAATGGTCTTTGGGTGGTCCTTTACTAAAATTGTGTTCAATGACCCCGACCCCAAAACTAAATGGCCGCCAGACTAAAAATATAAAATATAGGAAGCGAGTTTCAAAAATCTTCTCCTTTGAAACTACTTTGCTGAAATGATCCTTCGACGGTATTCTTCCTACATTTTCTGGCATTACTGCCTGCCTTTCAAGATGGCTACCGTTACTAAAAATAGAAAAATGGGGGTATATTTTTTAAATCTTCTTGTCTGGAACTATCGAGCCAATTGCAAACAAACTTTGGTGGAATGGTCCTTAGATGATCCTCAAACAAAATTGTGTCCAGCATTCCACCCCACGAAGCAATTTGGCCGCACGAACCGTACTTGGTTTAACATATGACCCTATGGGAATTCATTTGAAAATCTACCAGGCCAATAGCAAAGAAGCTTTGGTCCTAAGATGGTTCTCTACCAAAATTTTGTCCGGCACCCCTGTTCATCAACCAAGATGGCTGCCACAGCTTAACTTAGTTAAACATAGGACCTTATGGAAAATTCACTTGAAAATCTTCTTGTCTGAAACTACTGAGCCTACTGCAACCAATCTTTGATAGAATGGTCCTCTACCAAAATTATGTCCGGCATCCCTCTCCACCAACAAGATGGCTGCCACAGCCAAACTTAGTTTATGTATTGGTATTACTTCAAGCAAAAGTAGTTATGTTGTCAAACTTTAATGTTTCAACCTGAAAATATAAATTGAATCAAAGTTGTACATAATACATAAAATCAAACTGTTTCGCGATATCAATGTTCTGTGCCACACTGCTTAATGAAAGTTCGTTTAAGCTATGCCCGCGTTCTTACGCATTAACGACATTTCGCTCAAGTAATTCAAAATTTTCAGTCTTGCATGTCTGGTATGTTTCTTGATTTAACTGAAAATTAATGTTAATTCGTCCCTTGTGTTCTTAGTCACAAATTATGTCAATTCGTTCCTTGTGATCTTGACCCCTAACTTATTCAATCGTTATCGGCAACGATTCACTCCCGCCAGCCATAGTCCAATGTATGTTTCTACTGTTTTTCCTCCACTGGAAGAATAACGACTAATCTATGAACTGATCTTTTGATCAAAACAGTTTCAACTTGGACCAATACGATAAAATCTCTAATCTTACATGTACCATTGCGGCTCGGTAAAATGTCAACAACCTGCCCAAGTTTCAATTTTCCACGTACAATGTTACTATCCTGTACTAGAACTAAGTCGGCTATCTTGATTTCGAGTAATGATGTGTTCCTTTTGCATACGACCTTATTGGAAGGTCACTTGAAAATCTTCTTGTCTGAAACTACTGAGACTATTGCAACCTAACTTTGAGAGAATGGTCCTTAGGTGGTCTTCAACAAAACTGTGTCTGACATTCCCACCCACTAACCAAGATGGCCGCCGCAGATAAACATAGTTTTTCACAGAACTCTATGGGAAATTCAATTAAACATCTTCTTGTCTGAAACTACTGAGCCAATTGAACCAAGCTTTGATGGTATAGTCCTAAGATGGTCCTCTACCAAAGTTGTGTCCGGCATCCCCTGTCCATCAACCAAGATGGCCATCACAGCCAAACTTAGTTTAACATAGGACCTTATGGGAAATTCACTTGAAAATCTTTTTGTCTGAAACTACTGAGTTTATTGCAACCAACTTTGATAGAATGGTCCTTTACCAAAATTGTGTCCGGCATTGAATTTCCTCCGACCTCATCAACCAAGATGGCTACCTCGGTTGAACTTAGTATAGAACTCTATAATATTTTCATTTAAAAATCTTTTGTCTATAACAGCTTGGTCTATTGGAACCAAAGTTAAATCAATTCAATATCAACT
>JAULBM010321979.1:0-13483 GCA_032357055.1 Geukensia granosissima | reverse complement strand
TTCATGAATAGTTTCACATTTCGTATTTCTGGGGCCTTTTACAGCTTTTGTTATGGTATGGTCTCATTTATTGTAGGGATGGAATCTGTAGAAGTTTAATTTCGACTGCCATTAGGTCTGTTTGGTGAAATGCTGTGTCATAGACAATCACGCCACTGCTGCTATTTTAATATTTAAATATAAATTGTTTCTGTATGGTTTTTAAGTACAATATTTTTATTATGTTCAGATGTCTGGAACTGATGTATATGAGGGTCCAAGAGGTTCATTGCCCATATCAAATGATTCTGATAGTGATATAGATATAGATTCCATCATTGAAACGGACAACACAAAGAATAAGGCCTGGGGAAGTAAACAGAAATTGATCAAGATATGCCAACAGGAAGTAGGAACTTCATCCAATGAAAATCGTCCATTGAATATTGCCATTATTGGTCCACCAGGAGGTGGCAAATCATCCCTACTGAACACAATTTTTGCAGCTTTTAGTGATGACAAATGGATAGAAAGGGCAGAACATGGATATCACGGAGATCTTGACAAGCAAATTTCACAGTATCTTATCAGGTTAGAATTTTTTTCATGTCTTCATATTTAATGTATGTAGTTTGTTAATGCATTTAATCAAGAAAAACTATGTCACCAGTTCTCTGTGCAAATGTCAGATCTTGATATAAAGTAATTTAATTAGAGAAATATACTTCAGAAATTTATGATGATTTATATGTTTTTTATCTTTATAAACATTTCCTTGTGTAATTTACTCAATTTGTAAGTATTATATGGTATATTTCTGTTTAACAGAATTTTCGTGCTGGTTAATGTTATGAATTTCAAGATTAAGACACTGACCAAACTCTGACCTTGTATCAACTGGTCATTTTTCTGTCAATCAAAAACACAGGGCTCGCTTGGTTCCAGGAAAGCAGTGAAGTCTGGAATTTTGATTTAAGATAGTTGGGAAAAATCTTGAAAAATTGAAAAATTCCTGTAATAAGTCCTGAATTTCTACAGATGGAAGTATAATTCATGATATTCAACATTATTATGACTTTTTTGTACTTATAATTAACTTTAGGGATATTGGTTCCTTTTAGTACTGTCAACCCTTCTTTATTCATATAATTTGCACTTTAAGTGGTAAAGATTGCCAGGAATCTCAAGCGTTCAATAGATTAAATTGATGCATGAAATCGAAAAAGGGTGAAAAATCATGGAAAAGACCCGGAATTTAAGAAAGAAGAAAACTGCCTTCTAAATCAAAAGCATTTCAACCAATCAAATTGAAGTTGATAATATGTTGGCATTGAAGAGAGCCAATTGATTTAATTGCCCAAGTGTAAGTGTTCAAGGTCAAGGTCTGTCTGTCTGTACCACTTCTAAATACACAGTTTACCAAACCTATAATGCAATATTTTGTAACATTGGTTTTTATTGGCTTACATTTAATGTAAAACTTTAAAAAAATCTATCTGCCATTCACTAAAGTGAACTCGAAGAAAAATCAGTCATATTGAAGAAGTAACTTTAGATGCTGAACACATTTGCAGCATCTTAAAGTTGGGGTCTCAATCCTACATGGTTTTTTTTTCCATGGATGTATATTTTATTGAAATGGAATGGTCCTTTGACGGTCCCCTACCAAAAATCTGCCAGATTCTGCTGTTTCAAACAAAGATAGTAGTCATGACTGAACTTTGTTAAATTGGGAATGGGATCATGTGAAAATTACTTTGAAATGATCACAGAAACTAATGCATGAGCCAATTGCAAACTATGTGCAAAATGCAAAAAATTAAACGGTTAACTAAAATCATATGCCTAAAATAAGAATTTGACTCCTTTGTGACCCTTTTATCCAAAATCAAAATTTTGAATTCTTATTTAATATCTTCAGACATATGCAACCATTCTATAAAAGAACTAAACCTCTAAAACTGTGGAAGAAGTTCATATCTCTGAAACAGTATTTGACTCATTTGATCCTCCTGTTTAGAACTTTGGATGAAAATAAAAATTCTGAAAGATTATTGGGCATCTAGAAATTAAGTGCAGTCATTCTATAATAACAAAATTGTTTCAAAATCAAAACTCCAAAAGTTTATTCTGCATCTTCAGGTTATTTGCAACCATTTTATCACAAAATTTAGACCATTAAATCATAAATGTAGGACCAGTTCCAGTCACATTGCTGAAATAGTATTTGACACAGTTGGGCCTCTTGTTTGCATATCTGGACCAAGATCAAAACTCTGAAAGCTTGAATTATTGCTCATCTACATGCTACATGCATATGCATCTATTTTGTCACAAAATAAAACCATTCAGTCAAAAATGTAGGATGAGACCAAGTCATGTGGCTGAAATAGGCTAATTAAAATTTTGGGCTTCTTTGGACCCCTGGTCCAAAATCAAAATTCTGAAAGCTTATTGTATTTGCAAGCATTCTATAAAAATTAAAACCATACCTTCCAAAAATGTAGGAGGAGTTCCAGTCACATGGCTGAAATAGGTATTTGACCCTACTGGGCCCTTGTTTGGGCTCCTGTTCCAAAATTAAACTTTTGAAAGCTTTTACATGATAACATGATATATACATGTACAACCATATTCTATCGCCCAATTTTCTAAAACTATAAAGGGAGAAATGAAGAAGTTCCAGTCACAAGAAATATAGTATGCAAAGGGCCAACGACACTATACCCAAACTTACCTTTGAAAATGGGGAAACAAACTTCAATTGAATTGTGCTCAATCGAAATGATATCAGGCATCTGGGGGAACTTAAAGGGACATCTGTAGTGCCCTATGAAAATTAACTTTAAATCTAATGTAGAAACTAATCTTGACCAGTTGCAGCCAAACTTTGGTGGCATGGTCCTCAGGCATGTCAGGTGGACCTCTAACAAAAATATTTCTGATATCAGCAAACATGGCCTCACAGAACAATTTATTTAAGAGGGGAGACCTTAGGAAATTGACTGTAAAATCTTTCTTTGTGAATCTAGTGAGCTTTTTGCAATTTGGAATTGCCTTTGATTGACCGCTGTCTAATCTTTGTGAACTAAACAAGATATGGATGCCATGGTCAATCTAGGTATGTCCTAATAGATTTCCTACATAAGCGAAATGGCAAAGCCAATTACAAGCAAAATTTGGTCAGATAGCCCTAGGATGGTCCTCTGTCAAGCAGTGTGTTCTCAGGTGAGCAATACAGGCTATTGAGGGCTCTGGTTTCATGTAGAACATTTTATTATACATGTATTTATTTTAGCTTTCCTAAAAAAGAGTACTACTTTCGGAAAACTGAAGACAGTGAGGAGGATGAATTTTTGATGCCAACCTTTATTGACATGACAGGGTTTGAGGATGTGAACAATGACTGTAACAAGGAATTATTGAATATCGTCTTTAATGGAAGACTTCAAGAGTTTGACAAGTTCCCTGAAGTTCAAGATTGCTTTAATAATGATGGAATTAATGGATTGAAAAGGAAATATGGTCGGTGTAATGAATCCCTCAAAGTTGATCGTATTATATTTGTCTGCACAGGAGATCCAAATGTACCATTACCAACCCAACTAATGGAGTGTGTTAATGATGTTACACATGGTGTCAGAAGTAAGAGAATTTTTTTGAATCCTTCATATTGACCATATCTTGAGAGACCTGCAGAGATCAACCACCTCTGGAACAGGTTGCAAAAAGTGTCCAGTTTTTCAATATTCATTTTTATTCAATAAACCTATTTTGAGAGATCAGTCAAATGTCTTAAACTGTGAAAAAGAAAAGATAAGGGTTAAATGTCAGATAGACCACACTCCATCCACGAGAAAAATAGAAGGAATCTACAAATCAGTATAGAGGCTTCCACAAGGCTGCTTCAACAAGGGTCAAATTTCACTCCTTGTAAAAAGCTCTAAATTGCCCAAAAGAAATAAAATGTGTGTATGTAAATAATACTGCTTCTACCTGAATATTATCATAGTCCAAAGTGCAGTTTCTCAAAGATGGTAAGAGTCAATTTTGTTGGCAAATTACTTAAAAGTTCCCACTAAGACTACAACAAATAAAACAAAAGCAAAAAATGAGTACCACTATGGACAGACTAAGTTTAACATTGGACCTCATGGTGGTCCCCTCTACAAATTTTGTCTGGCATGCACAATAACCAACCAAGCTGGCCAACACAGTACACATATATGAACATAGTTTAACATGGGCCTATGTTAAATTCACTTTAAAAACTTCTTGTCTCACTGCTAAAGGAGGGTTCTTTAATCCAAAAAGTGGGGATTTAATAAACAAGTTCTATAAGGTATCACTTGTATTGCAAAGCAAAATATTCTTCAAAACTATTCTGAGCCTTGTCTGCCGGACGTTTTAAACTGACCTGAATATCTGATAACTTAATTAAACATTGGCATTTCACTTCGTGGGAAAGTTTGTAAAAGTAATATATTTCTCAGTCCATGTGTCAGCATACTTTCACTCGATAAGACATTTTATTTCTCGTACGTCTGGGCGCGAGATCCCCCTGTACCATCCTCATGTTTTAGCACCACACTTATCAGAAGCTGTATTGAATAAGTATCAGAATATAGGACTAACCTGATTACTGTATTTAATTACAGGGCTAAATGTCCAAAATGACTTACTGAAGAACTTACCTGCACTTTATTTCCTGTTTTCCATTATTTGATCACCAGCATACATGATGAAGGTGAATCCAGATAAGCGTTTCGTACGAAGTAAAATTAAGGCATTTTACAATCAATGTTTTCCTTTTTGTCACATTCTATTTGATCACAAGCGCTTGGGGCATCGAAACCCCTTTTTTCTTTTTTTAATTTGTTTTATTTGTGGTGTAAAAATTAGGTGCTTTATCTTATATAACAGAATCAAAAAATGCAGCGGGTCGCTTGGTCTTTTAGTGAGAGAAGATAGGAAAGCGTTCCGCAGCACTATATTTTTACACCAGAAATTAAAAAATAGACACAATAGAAAAGGGGGGTCAGATGTCTCAAGCGCCTGTGTATTTGATAAGAGTAAGAGGCACTATTTTTTTGTGCCCCTCGGAAATCAAATACTGAATCAGGGCAACAGCTTAACGAGAAAAAATGCAATGCGCTAACCAGAAAAGATGTGGATTGTGTCTATCTGCCATATTTTTTTTCTTTTAAATTATGTAAATACATGTATTGGTCAATTATACGTCCTATTCCCAAAACGTTTGAATCCCAGGTCTAATAAATAATTGCAAATAAATCCAAAAATTTCCAAATGTATTTTAATTCAGTAAATATGTGTTGATCTAATCCCAACAAATATCAAAAGAAACATATTTTAAATTTTATTCAGTTAGTCCTACTAAACATTTGGTATATAAGCCCAATTTTTACATAAAAAGAAAAGTGCAATCCTCTGTTTTGCATCCATCTGTTGGTTCTAACATCGAGAATCAAAATATTTTCTGGTAAATTCAAGTTAAAGATCTGTAAATGCATTAAATACTTCCTTCATTTAAGACTGCACTTTAGTTTTAATAAAATCATTAAAATAGGGTATGAAAAAAATTATCAACCACGACAACGATTTATTTCACTTCGTACACATGTTGTAAGTATATAAAACACTGACTTTAGAATTTGTTAATTGTCGGAAAAACAAAGATATATCGCCAGGTATAAATGACATCCTGTCTACAGGTTTGATCTCAGCAGGTGTCATGTACCTGGGGTAGTTTGTTTATTGCAATGTGCCATTTATTCTAATCATAACCGACAAAACACCTTTTTAGAGACAAATATTCATGTCTATGACTTTATGAATATTGTGGAGCTGATTTTGAATATTTTTTATAAATGCATGTAAGCTATGTAGCGGTAAATCATGTCTTTCTTATATATATTCTTATATGATATTCTTTCTTAAAAAATTGTAATAAAATATTTTAACAACAGTTTTGTTTTTGAAAGTTAAAATTTCTTAATCAACTTTCAGGGTAGAAAACAATGTAATGCAAATTGTTTTCTTAAATTGTCTGAGATATCTTTAAAGCTTGCATAAGCAACTGATGATCATACACTCTGGAAGTAGGATAAATTGAATAGCGCTGTAATCGGCAGGGGAGATAACAATAGTTATCAGAAAGGCCTATAAACCATTTCCATTTAAAATCTTGGACTTCATTTGTTCAAATCGTTCTTCATTGTAAAAACTGAAGATATTTTATTGCTCACATTCAAATAATATAAAATGCATTAATAAATAATTATTTTAGTAACATTAATAAGAATAGTTTAAAATATCATCTTATTTCAAAGTTGTACATTCCTGTCCTCTTACATCTCAAGTAATAAGAAGGCATTTGTAATTTTCATTTTTCATGTATGATCATTCATTTAAGAAATGGTACCATTTATAGAGCAAATGTGATGGTCCATAGTACATTTATTTATTTTATTTTTTACATTCTGCAGTTATCACAATTAAATTTTTATACAGGAATTTAAGATTAATAATGTTGCCATGACAATTACCTGCTACGTGACCTTGACTTCCTTCTGGATCTACTGGTACTTCTCCTTGATCTCTTTGAACCACGCCTACTAAAGTAAGAAAAACATGAATTAATTTACAAGTTAATGTTAATTCAAAAAAAATTGTTCCATTTCAGGTTGCAAAAATTACTAAATTCATGTGTATTTCATCATCCCAAGTCAAGGGATTTTAATTCTATCCCAACAAACCCTTGATAGATCCCATTCATATTTGCTGGGTTGATCAAAGTGCCTTTTTGTACTAAATATTTTTCAATGGTATCATAGTTTTTAATGTCGTCCATTGAAACCATCCATAATTTCTATATTTTCAGTAAAAAAAAACAACAAAAAATGGCAGCCCTTAGCGATACCCAAATTTTGATCTGAAAAACATTTAATATAGAGGTTCTTATGGACAACCAGCTATCAACAATTATCATTTACGACAGATCTGTCCATATTTCTCACCTCAAGTGTGAATTCTTGATGCTTCATCCAACAAAATATAAACCTCTAGGAAATATTTATGTTTTCAAGTCAAGGTCATGCTTCAGTAAAATCCAATTGATTGGGTTGTCATTCGAGCAGAAGCATCCAATCAAAAGAGTTTTTGTCAGCTCATCTAAAATGAATGAGACTTTCAACAGTTTGTGGGGATTATAGTGGACCAAAACCCCTGACTTGGAACGATGTGTGTGTTTCAACTAATCTAAACACTATTTGGTGTATATGTACATAGTTTAAATAACTGCAATCCTAACTTTCTCCAGAATATTTACAGTAAAAAACATGACATGGTTAGTGTTCAACATAAATTTTTCAACAGGAGAAAGATATTCAAGCAAATTTCCTTTTACCTGTTTCACTTACAATTGGATTATATGTTGCCTTTTTTAATAGAAGATGTAGGGTATTAAATAGCTCTTTGGCCTTGAAAGTAGGAACCTCTGAACAAACATGGTGTTGCACGCGGAGTCGTGCTAAGTATACCCCCACTCGTCAAACAGGAAGTTGTTATCCAATAGCAACAAAAATCGCTTACAACATATGCCCCATCTATATGCAGCTTCATACAAAATTTCAGATCAATCCAAGAAGTGTGAGCTGAGATTTTTGTGACGAAAGTTTCGGACGGGCGGACGGACGGACGGACAGACAAGGGTATTCCAATATACCACCCACTCGGTGAGTGGGGGTATAATATAACTTGCATCAGACAGTAATACATAACAGATACTGTTCATCTGCAGGTGAAAGTAAAAATCAACACAAACTAACCAATGGATTTTCTGTTATTCTATTTTAATCAAACCAAGTCAATTTATACTTCCATCTACATATACCTTTTATATTACTTTATAACAACAGTGTGTTCATAATTCAAGGATAGGGATAGAGGATTTGAATTTCATTTTCCCAAACAGTAAGGGAATTCTAACACAAATTGAAACAATATTACCACATTATTATAAAATATGAGGGGGTAAATCTGCAGAGATCACATTCAAAGTATATATAAATTAAAAGGTGACATAATTATAAAAAATGTTAATTCACATGCTAAGCTAATGTACAAATATGAGCGAAAAGATTTTTCTTAATAAAATTTCCTGGACATTTTTTTGTCTAATGAAACTAACATATACATGTGTACACAAAGAAATTGAAAGCATTCACCATAATATGCAGTAAGCAGGATCATGTTCCATAAATGTTACCTTTCTAATGGTTTAATGCTTTTGAGTTTGTCTTTTGGTACACTAAAGTAAAAAAACAGTAGCAAATAGCAACATGTATCAATACCCAACAAAATGTCAGCATGATTATATATTAGTTAAAACGATCCCTTCCTCTAATACAAGACTATACAAACTTGACCATTCCTAAATAACAAAATATTCCTGTAGGACTGAAACATCAATCCAACAAATTGCCTATTTTTTTTAAACAACACTTAAAAATAAAATGCTTGGTTCTAGGGTAAAATCTTTAGTTAAGATCCAGTTAAACACTTCTGGCACATTTGATTTCTTCTTTCAATAAATTACCAGACTGAAGTGTTATTTTTTGTATGCTCCTGCACAAAGGGTTGCTGTCTCACAAAATTTATTACGTATCCTGTCATTATAATATTTACTAAGTCAGACACTAAAATGATCAGAGTGAATTTAACTTCACAGTAAAACACATATATTAATATAAATAAAAAATAAACAACATTCCCCACCCAAGGTAATTTACTGAAAGTAATCTCCTCTTAAGCAATAAATTTATGATCTCTGAACTGGAAGTAATCATATTTTTTAGTTGAATTTTAATCTCAAAAACTGTCCAATCAAAACCATTGTAACAAAATTTCAAGCATTATGATTATACTCTATGTCAAGATTTTGTGGAGTGTGATTTTTTAGCTTTATGTTATTTTTATGTTTCTTACCTTTGTATGTATTTGGAAACCAAACAAAGAATTACCACACATTTAAGGGTTCATGTTTAACACTATTCTATATAAAGGTTTACCGGTAACTACAATTATATGCCCCTGAATTTCTCTACAGAGGTTGGTCGTCTTTGTTTTTGGCAAGAGCCCTAAAGTTCTATCTAGATAAAGTAATTTAGAAAATTGCTCGCAATGCTATTATTTGGACTCTCTGGCATGATTCATATAAAATGAATTAATTATTATGCAATGTTAAAAATCTTGCATGTGTGTGTGCAAAAAGCCACTTCTGGCAAACGTATGGCTTATTTTACAATGCAAAATCCCTGTAGAAAATTCGTACAGCTTAAAATGCATCGTGACTTGCACCCTTTTGAATTTATAAAATTACATTTTTTTTAATGAAAATAATATAGACAGTTTTTCTGTCATAATCTTTTTACCCGTGCCAACAAAATTTGACAAAGAATAGTTAGTTGTTGAAAGTGACAAGAAACTCCTTGTCTTTTTAAACCTCAAGTCCAGGACAACCATTTTAATGACAGATAGATAATGTATATACTTACTCCCTGCTCCTACTTCTTGATTTCCTGGAGGATCTCTTGGGAGATCTGCTCCTGGACTTTCTCCTCCTGGGACTAGGATATCTCTTGGGAGTTCTACTTCTACTTCTACTTACAGACCTGAAACACAGATAATTACATTATTCTCATTTTTCTCAGATTTGAAACTTTTAAATGTGCATCCTTCTCCATTAAGCATTTCTGACTATCAATACAAACCTGAAGTTGAGAAAAGCTATAAAGTTTTGAAAATATTTTTAATAGCTATTTTAATGTTTAAATTATTGGATATTAAAGAAACCATTAATCAGTGAATGTATTTTACATTGTATATAACCAATAAGAGGCATATTGTTAATTCCAACAGTTGGATTGGTTATCACATGATATGGGGAATCAATCAATTGATTAATATAAAATAATTTTACCATTGTTCAACTACATTTGTACTTCTGGTTTTACATGTGATGTGGGGGGAATGTTTTTTATTGCTAAAACGGTTCATTGAACTATAGATGATAGTAGATTTATTGAACTGGGAATCTTCAATAATTCGCCATACATGTTTAATAGTAAGATTTATCCACTTACAGCATTTGTCAGCTGTGGAAGTGAAGCTTCTATGGACCTAAAGTTTTTTTCATTAGCTGAGGACTCCAAATATCAATAACACAGAAAAGGACCATCAAGCACTTGGTCCACACCTAATGTCCATAAGAATAGAAATTTTTTGAAGTTTAAACTTGGAAATATATAACCTAAGAAGCAAGCAAATAGAACATCTAGTAAAGATGTATTTAAATTTCCACTAAATTACAGAATGATTAGACAAGACTCATTAACCTTTCCCGTGTACATTTTCCTTTGTAATACAGAAGCTATTCTCCTATATGAAAATAATGTCATCTTTTGAGCAAAACTAAGACTGTATTTGTGTCAAATATAACCTCGCATAAAATGAATGTGTGTTTCATTTGAAACTATTGATGTCACAACACTGTGACAAAATTTATTCAGATATTTTCCAGCTGTGTCTTTACAATTCTATTATTCAAAACACATTTAAAAAAATATATATTTTAATTTGTTACAGAAAGTGGTTATGACCTTAATTTTCTAAAATTAATACTGGTAGATCTACTCTAGATCCATAATCTGCAAAATCCAGAATCTTATCAAGTTAGACTCGATATGTTTATGTCTCCATATTTAAGAACCATTCTAGTTTCCGTCTCCTAAACAAAATGTCTCTTGATATTAAATGCTCAATCTTCTTTAAGAATTTTCTTTTCTTTTACCATATAAAGCTTTGATTGGAAGGAGATTGAGGGGTGTATAAGGCTTTCAAACAAAATTTGGTTGAGGGGATTATTATAGTGGCAGGGTCATTTAATAAGAGGAATACTGTAACATACTTTCTATTCATTTGCCTTGGGCCAGAAAAAAACGTTTATCCAGTCATTCAACCCTGCCTCCAAATTTTCTGACCCATAAGATTTTTTCTTACTTTTCACAAAAAATATATAGTCAAGCGCAGATAATAACCTTTTTATGTATCATGAAAATAAGCTGTTGGGCCCAAGTAGACAGATCTGGAATATACACTCGGCTAATTAATTTAACATCAAATTATCTTTCATCTTTCACACAATCATATAAACTTGATTGTATGTAAGATATAGATATTCTTCTTTGTTTTATGGCACTTTGTTACCTTTTCTTTGGAGCAGTGGTTTCAACAGGATCTTTAGGTGGACTAAATTACAAAGAGAATATAAATGTATAATAATTGGCTAACAAAAATTCTTAGCTGACAATAATTGCTTCATACTATTCCATCTGGTAACATGTGATAAAAAAATACCTTTAGAAAGTGCTTAGAAGAGGGCAAATATTCAGTGTGTGTATAATTTTTGTGAAATGATTTCACAATGGCAAGATTGAATTTGTTTACTGATCATTTTCACTTATTGTGAGTTGTTTTTTTTTAATGTGATTCTGTCCATGCAAAAATCTTGCCTGATTCTACAAACAATTTGTAAATACAAAGAAATCAATGTAGAACATGGAATTTAGAATTAAGTGTGCCATCTACTTTCATACATTAACTTTTATTTCATACAGAGCTGTGATTAATGTTGTCATAAATCATTTGAAATTTAGTATATGTAAAAGGAAAGTATGCAAGAAAAAACAAAAATAGATATCTTAGGCAACCTGTTAAAGTTGATAAAACATCCCAAGGTCATTAAAAATTGTTTGCCACTCAGGCCCTGCCTGTGTTACTAAAAATCCAGCATGTGTCCACTTATAAAAGAATTTTAATTGTTTCTTTTTTTTTATATTTTTTCATAAAATTAATTTTTCAGAAATGAATTATTTCCCTTTGCAGTATAAGCAAAGCTGTCTGATAATATTGAGTTTTGATATCTCTATTGAAGGCTTGCAGGTTGCTGTTAACACATGTAATGTCAGTTCTTTTTAAAGAAGTGTGTGAAAGACTATTTATTATCCCTATGTTAGTCAATTTACAAATAAAGCACAGTGTATTATGGAAAAGATTAAAAAAAACATCCACTCACACCAAAAGGCCTTAGAAACATTTTTTTCATTGAAATGGCCTAATGCAACATCAATTTAATATTAATTTTGGACCCAAAATTGCATTAAACACATATGAAGACTACAGCACTGATAGCATTTTATAATTTTACAAATCAAGATATTATGCATCAAGTTGTCGTGTTTTTGAAAGCTTTCAACTTCAGTCTAAGAATTTATCATCACAAATATTTATTTTACTGACTGACACACCATCAGTAAAACACAACGACTACAGTTAAAACATCAAATGTTATCGGCAACTACTACAATATAGCATGTACTGTTATCTCTTAAATTGTTTTCTAATGAACTTAAGTGTACATGTTAATAAGTCACATAAAAATCTGTACTCTATTTGCAAAACTTCAACAGTGCTTGCACATATTTAAACAATTCAATTTTCTTTTTAGTAAGTAATCAAAATTTTCTTTTCATAATGAAAAATGTATCAAATGCACAGAAATATATACACAATAAAGACAGTAAAAAAACTTCCTCTGATATGTCCGAACTGCATAATTATTTTACCAGTCTAGAATTAAGTTAATGCTGAAAAGTATAATATAGAAATATGAAATAAAGCAGATTATGTGGTACAAGCAGCATGCAAATGGTGGATAATGCTTTTAATGGCCTTTGACAAAGATTCAATGTACAAATATAAAACAACATGTCTTTAATGTTAAATTCACAGTATTCTTTACAGTCATAGACGAGATTAGTGATGTAAATCTTATACTAACAATCCCCCCATATAAGAGAAGATCAACGACTACACAGAGGTCACACTGGTTATAAATAAATTACCTTTCATATTCCTGTTTAATCATATCAGGAGGACCATCACTACCAAAAACAGAAAATTTATGTCAAAATACATAAAATAACATAATTAAATTCTACGTTTACAATAATTTTCTAATTAAATGAAACATCTAAATTCTAATTTACAGGGGTCACAAGATAACTGACAAATGACCATCACATGCAAACACTATGTTATTCTTGTATTTTGGACAGAACTACGACAAACATTTTATGTTTTTGTTTAAACTTTTTATCTGAAATTCCATTTTTCTCTGTCAATGAACCTGTGTCTTCATATTTTATTTGGGATGATGGAAGTTAGTTATACCCCAGTATCTCCACAAAATAATAAACTATGCCATTAAAACATACATTGTAACCATAAAAGTCATTTTTTTAAAAATTCCCTGAGGATGGGTTCATTGTTTTTTTTTATCAATTTTAATACAGTGGATTCCGCTTATTTGCAAAGCCTATTTGTCAGAGAAAATTTTGCAATAAAGCGGAGTTTGCGATTAAAC